>BPLS01020304.1:0-28573 GCA_019656275.1 Rhododendron kiyosumense | reverse complement strand
CATTTGGGAAGCCAGACGTGTTGCATTAATTCACGTTGCTTGAAAATAGGAATCACGATCCAGGGAATGGCCATGAACACCATGATCGAAGCGTGTAGGGGAAGAAGGAATTCTGGAAATATCAATGTAACCGTTCGAAAGCCCCCTCAACCGTTTTATGTGGCCAACGTGGGCATCAATCGAAGACGTGAAGATCGAAGGCGGACCCAGTGTCTATAAATAGAGAAGTAAAGTGAAGAGAGAGACACACACAAAAATTCATATCATCTGACAACTCATACAAAATGATTGCTCAGAGATCTATCTTAGATTAGTTTTAGTTTAAAGTAGGATCTTTTTGTAAGTTGAAGGCATATTTGCATGTAAGATTGCTTTTGATTAAATTCAAGTTCTCTTATTTTCTTGTAAGTTTTTTCTTACCAAAGAATAGTCGTTTGTAAGTCCGCTTTTGATTAAATTCAGTGTGCTTATTTTTCTGCATTATTCTTGGAAGAGTCTTAAGAGTATTTGCATACAAATTTACCTTTGATTGAATTCAGGTTTGTTTGTGTTCAATCATCTTTTCTGATTCGAAGCGCGTCAATCTTTTATTTGGTTGATACCTTAAGGAAAAATCCTCTTAGTTGAGGTAATCGAACGGATAACACAATTGCCTGATTGAGATTAGTTATTTCAAATCAATTTGAAAAGAGTAATTTCTTCTCTGAAGTTATTTCTTTTCTGACATGCCCGCACACAATCATTTGCCATTTGATTGAGCTAATTCAGCCCAAAACAATTTTTGGCACGCTCGGTGGGACACAAAGGTGTCAAAATGCCAAGGTTTCGAAAGCAAATAGGAACACCCATTAGTGATCTAACGCCAGAAGAACAACCTGTGCCGGAATAGGCAACAGAACTAGGAACGCCTACAAATCCTATTTTTCCTCAATTGGTTTTAGAACTCGAAGAGCCACTTTATGAAGAGCCCTCTTACGGAGCACCTCCTGAGGAAGTACCTCCAAACTTCCAATGAGGACAAGCCAGTGGCAAAGACCACGATAGAGAGGAAGTGATTAGAGAAATGATGATAGCTTTTCGAGAGATGGCTCAAACCCAAAGAGCTATGATCAAAAGCATGAGGAATAGGTTGCCCAACTTAGAGGCAGCAGGAAATAGCCCAGGGGATAATAGGCAAAACAGTCATGCCAACTCGAGCACTCACCAAAGTCCCTTCGAAGGAAGGTTTGGAGAGGATGTTGGTAGAAGTAGGATGAAATCTAGAACAGGTAAGGAAAAGATGTATCCAGATGAAATACCACAGTCTTGGTATGAGCCTGTGAAACCTACAGAACCTATCCTAGAAATTCCAAGGCAACCTCATGGTGTTACCATAGGGGTTCAACGAAACACTAGAGAAAGACAGAGCATGAATCCTCTCTTCGAACCCTCACTTGGGGAATGGGAGGATGATTCAGAACCAGAATTGGTTCGTAAGTCTGAGAGAAAGGGTGAAAACCCACAACACGCTCGGAAAAATGTCCCAACCACCAAGAATCCTCTCACGACAGCTTATGGAAGCCATAGGTCTGTTTGAGCTAATGAAGCATTTGATAAAATGCAACATCCATCGTATGGGAGGATTCATAGGGAGAAACCAGGGGATTTAAATACGACAAGGGGAGTTTATGAGGACGGTATCATAGGACTAGAGCCTCCTGTTGAGAATCAGGAGCAAAACTTCCTCGTAGGCAATCCAATACTAAGGGACCAAGTCATGGGTCTCATACAAGAGGTTTGTGGACCTCGAACTCGGGGGGTACAATCTCAAATTTATAGAAAACCATATCCAGAATGGATAGACACGACTTTCCAAATCCCTAGAGAGTTTAAAATCCCAGATTTTACCTTGTTCTATGGGGATGGCAGACAGTCCTCTATAGAGCACATAGCAAGGTTTTCTGCCCAGTGTAAGAATTTGGCTCAAAATGGCTTCATGAAGTTGAAGCTATTCCCAAATTCTTTGTCCGGGCCAGCTTTTGCATGGTATACTAACCTGCCACCAGAATCAATAACTGATTGGTTTCAGATGGAAGAGGCATTTCATGCACAATTCTTCAATGCTGAGCCTGAAGTCTCTATGGCAGACTTAGCAAGGCTAAAGCAGAAACCAGATGAGAGAGTAGCAGATTTCATATCTAGGTTCAAAAGAGCAAAAACCAAATGTAAACTTCGCCTGCCAGAGGCGGAATTCATAAGATTAGCACAAGATGGTTTAGAAAGAGAGCTTCGAAAGAGGTTCGATTCTACAGAGTTTAGAGACTTTGCAGATCTAACCTATAAAGTGGCTAGATACGAATCACTGCTAGAGGAGGATATGGACAGACATAATTCTTCCTACCCTACATATTATAGGGACCCCAATTACGAGATAGATGCCGCAGAAATCATAGAGCATGATCCTTGTGTTTGCGAGCCTTTGATTCAAAAGAATGTATCTCTAGGACAAAAGTTCAAACAAAAAGAGATTACTAAAGTGTACTCTTTTGATATATCAAAAGCTGATGAGATTTTTGATTTCTTGTTAAGAAAGAAAATTATCAAGCTGCCTTCGAATGTGAAACTGCCCACAACAGAAGAAATGAATGGGAAGACTTATTGCAAATGGCATGACTCTTGGTCCCATTCAACTAAGTCTTGTAATGTTTTTCGTGACAGGATTCAAGAACAAATCAAGAAGGGAAGAATCAAATTTCCAGAAAAGACTATGGGAATTGATACAGTGCCTTTTCCAAAGGTAGAAGAAGTCAATACCAATGTGCCTTCCTCACTGGCTCGAACTGTCAAGAAATATTGGCAAGATAAGGAGGCACCTGTGAACATGAATACAGTTCAATATGGAAGGGGCAAGCCATACGCTGGCCATCCCCGAGGCATGGGAATGAGACCAACTCCCTATAGACGAACCAGTGATGGGTTGTCTTCACAGAGGTTTTCAGGTAATAACCATTTGCCCATGTTGGAAGCCTCATTTTTGGAGTGCCTGTGTGTAGGATGCAGGGCCAATTATCTGGTTTTTAAGGACTTGGATAGAAAGGGAGTGAGTTTTTTCCCTAAGGAGATAGGGATGAAGAGAATGGCTCCAGTGCAAGCAAAGTTAAGTGACAGTAAGCCCTGGTTGGCACCAAAGAGAGATGTGCCCACTAGCCTTGTCCCAGCTATCCACAGAAGGGAGTTGCCACCTTCGAAGAAAGCCAACATTGGCCAGACAACTGAGGCACCAGGAGAAGCCAAACAAGAGGAATTCACTTTGGTAAAAGGGGTTCCTGATTGGTTTATCAAACAAGTCAAGCCTGATCTATTCCAAGGATACAAAGGCTCCAACAGGAATGAGAACAGAACTTTCAAGCCACCAGTTTGAACTCTGGAAATTGGGTGTTAATTAGGGATCCCAAGTCCCAAATACCGCAGATGGTTCCATTGCTCTCAAGAACTCAGAAGAGGAAGCTCCAGAGAAAATATACGCTTTTCCAATCAGGAGAATCTTCAACGGGGGAAGAATCAGGCAGGGGAGCAAGGCCTAATCCACGGTTTGACAGGGTTAAGAGGGATCCAGAGGAGTTTCGAGCCTAGTATTATGAGAGGGAGACTTTGAAGAAAGTAGCCTCTGCTATGCTCGAAGAAGATCTTGATCCACCTTCTCCCAATTCATTGGCTAGTTACCAGTCCGGATTACTCGAAGCCATGTTGGTAGAGCAAGAAGGGATTGAAGGAAGCTCTTCACCCATGGAGCTATTAACACAAGAGGTCGAGAGCAAGGAAGTTAAGGAAACTGACACACTTAAACCAGCCAAAGAAAGGGCACAATCCAATTTGGGGGGCAGCCATAAGTGCAAGTGAATATGGTGTATCCATGCTCTATGGATTTCTTCAAGAATGGCCAGACAATGAAAGGCCGAGGTGATGCTTGGTCGACTTTGGGCAAGCCAGTCGATTTCGAAGAAACACTGAGTGATGAAGAATTGAACATCATATGTAACAACTGTGATCTGGAAGAAGTGGCTCAGATTGAGATGGACGAGAACCTGGTATGTGAAATTGAGCAGAATCAAGAGAGCTTGGAGGTAAGCTCAAAAGAAAGTGCTAGTTTTGTACCGGATTCCATGTCCGATGTCGAATACCCCTTGGTAATAGATTTAAATTATGTAGAAATTTCATATCCATTCAAATTACCTACTAATGCAATGAGACAACATTTGCGTCCATTATATATTACTGCATATTTCGATGGAGTCCCACTTAATAGAATCTTGGTGGATAATGGAGCTGCAGTGAATATTTTGCCTTTCCAAACCTTGAAAAAGCTAGGAAAAGGAAAAGCAAAATTGATTCCCACTAGCACATCCATTGCAGGATTCACTGGAGAAAGTCAACATGCCAGGGGAATCATCTCCATTAGATTGGCAGTAGGAGGCATAGAAATTGATACTGCTTTCTTTGTAGTTGACACATATGCTAAATATAATGCTTTATTAGGAAGAGATTGGATTCATGTTAATGGATGTATTCCTTCTTCTATGCATCAGGAATTAATGATTGTTAAGTATGACAAAGGCAAAGAAGTGGGTGTTGAAGGAGTCAAAGCTGATCCACATCCATTTAGTGCCACAGCAAATTTTGCTGAAGCAGAAATGTACAAATCAGATGTAGTTCCTTTGAGTGAATTACTGCAAGCAGCCACTTACCCAACCAACGGGATGGAACTGGGAGAATTGGCAGAGCTGAAATCGAAGCTGAAGCAAGCTGTTGACTATGAATTAGACACCCCAAAAGATGATGCTGCTTGGATGTAAGTCCAAGGAAGAGGCAGAAGAAGAGGCCAACTCTTTGGCTTTGGTGAGGTATGTTGCTTTGGGGATTGAGCAGAAGATTCAGGAAGACAACATATGGGAAGATGTTATGCAAGATGATAAGCCTCATGAGGAGGAAACCCAGATTGCTTCTCCAGAGCAGGTTGAAGCTCAAGACCTTCTGGAGGAAGTAAAATTGGGGGATGAACAAAACCCCAATCCAGTGTTCATTAATAAACGGCTCGAACCAGAGGTGAAAGCTGGGTTAATAGCACTATTAAAAGCAAACAAAGATTGCTTTGCATGGAGTTACAAGGAACTCCCTGGATTGGACAGAGAATTGGTGGAGCATAGGTTACCTATCAAGCCACAATTCAAACCTGTGAAACAACCAACCAGGAAGATGAGTCCAGAAACTATTGCATGTGTTAAAAAGGAGATGCAGAGGCTTCTAGACGCAGGTTTTATTAGAACAGCCAGGTATGTCGAATGGCTATCCAATGTGGTTCCAGTCCCTAAAAAGAATGGGACTATCAGGATCTGCGTTGACTTTCGAAACCTAAATACTGCAACTCCTAAAGATGAATACCCAATGCCTAATGTGGATACACTTGTGGACACTTCAGCTGGACACAAGATATTGTCCATTTTGGATGGGCATTCAGGGTATAATCAAATTTGTATTGCAAAGGAAGATGTGCATAAAACAGGATTTGCTTGCCCTGGTAATATTGGCATTTTTTAATGGGTCAAAATGCCATTTGGACTAAAAAATGCTGGAGCCACTTACCAAAGGGCTATGAATGTCATTTTTCATAATTTGGTTGGAAGTTTTCTTGAGTGTTACATAGATGATATCATTGTGAAGTCAAATTCTGATGAGGATCATTTGAAACACTTAGAGAAGGCATTTCAACAAATGAAGCATTATCAGTTGAAATTGAATCCAGAAAAGTGTGCTTTTGGAGTGTCAGCTGGAAAATTTCTAGGGTATTTAGTCCACAACAAAGGAATACAAGTTGATAAGAACAAAGCGAAGGCTATTATTGAAGCCAAACCACCTTTTACAAAGAAGGAGTTGCAAAGGTTTCTTGGTCAATTAAATTTCCTTCGAAGGTTTATATCTAACACTGCAGAGAAAACTAAAATCTTCTCTTCTTTGTTGAAATTGAAGGAAGGGGAAGAATTCAAGTGGTCCAGAGAGCATGATGAGGCCTTCAAAGCCATCAAGGGCTATCTAGCCAACCCTCCTGTTTTGGCACCTCCCATCAAAGGAAAGCCAGTAAAATTGTACTTAGCTGCGACACATAACTCAATAGGAGTACTGTTGGCTCAAGACAATGAAGATGGCAAGGAAAGAGCAGTTTATTATCTTAGTAGGTTCCTAAACTCTTGTGAATGCAAGGATGCTGCAGTAGAGAAATTGTGTTTAGCTTTATTTTATGCTTCCAAGAAACTCAGGCATTATATGTTGCCTAGAGTAACTTATGTTATTTCTCAAACTGATGTAATTAAGCACATGCTTTCGAAGCCGGTGCTTAGTGGGAAGATTGGGAAATGGATAGTGTCTTTGATTGAGTTTTGTCTTGAATATGTACCACAAAAATCAGTAAAAGGCTAGGCATTGGCCAATTTTTTAGCTGATCATCCAAATGAGCTTGGGACACCAAGAGCATTGGAAGTCACTGTGGTCGAAATCAAGCCATGGAAATTATGGTTCGATGGGTCAAGAACTGCTCAAATGGCTGGAGTAGGCATAATTATAGAGTCTCCCCAAGGATTGAAAACCAAATATGGTTTTCGACTGAATGAGGGGCAATGTTCCAATAATCAGGCGGAATATGAAGCGTTGATCATAGGATTGGAAATCTTACTTAACCTAAAAGTGAGTGTTGCTGAAGTTTTTGGAGATTCTCAGCTAGTGATAAATCAGCTAAATGGACAGTTTAAATGCACTAGTCCAGCGTTGATAATTTATTATCAACAGGCTAAGAAGTTGATGGATCAGTTCTTTATGCTTACTTTAACTTATATACCTAGATTCTTTAATGAAGAAGCTGATGAAATAGCTCAAAGGGCATCTGGTTTCAAAGTTTTATCAGAACAAGAAAAGGAGTTTTGTCAATTAATTTTGAGAAAATCTCTGCCCAGGTTGCAAAACAGAGTAGCTGGTTTCGAAGTATTGGAAATTAATGTTCCTACTAGTCAAAATGGTGATTGGAGGCGAGCATTGATTGAGTATTTAACCAAACCAGACAGTGTTGCAGACAAGGCAACCAAATTGAAAGCAATAAACTATATAATGTACAACAGTGAGCTGTTTAAGAGAGGGATAGACGGCCTTCTTTTGAAATGCTTAGGCAAAGTGAGTGCCTTTAAGGTAATGGCTGAAGTGCATGAAGGAATTTGTGGAGCACATCAAGCTGGCATAAAGATGAGATGGTTGATAAGGAGGTATGGTTATTATTGGCCCACCATCCTCAAAGATTGTATAGATTATGCAAAAGGGTGTCAAGCCTGTCAAAAAATAGGTCCACTCAAGCATTTGCCAGTGACGGATTTACAGTATGTGATAAAACCATGGCCTTTCAAGGGATGGGCCATGGACATGATTGGGATGATTTATCCTCCTTCATTGGAGAAGCATAAGTTTATCCTAGTGGCTACTGATTATTTCACAAAATGGTTGGAAGCACAAGTTTATCAGGAGGTAAAACAAACCCATGTCATTGATTTTATAAAAGGAATCATATACAGGTTTGGAAGCCCTCAAACGATAACAGTGGATAATGGTTCCATATTCGAAGGGAAGTTGGTGAAGAATTTTGCTAGTAACCATGGAATTTCATTAATATATACCAGCACTTATTATGCTCAGTCAAATGGTCAGGCAGAATCAACCAACAAGATCATCAAGAAGGGGATCCAAAGAATGGTGGATCAGAACCCAGAGGTTTGGCATGAGTTGTTACTTGACACTTTGTGGGCATATAGGAATACAAAGAGGACTAGCACGGGCACTACTCCATTTGCATTAACTTATGGACATGATGCTGTGTTGCCTATGGAAATTACTGTAAGATCTCAAAGAGTAGCATGTCAAAATAATTTGGATACAGGGTCTTATCACCAAGCCATGAACATGGAGTTAGAAGATATTGATGAAGCTAGAATAAAAGCTTTAAATCAAATCATGTTGCAAAAGGCAAGAGTAGCAAGGAGTTATAATAAGAGAGTCTCCCTTCGAAGCTTCGATGAAGGAGATCTTGTGTGGAATGTTATTCTCTCTATCAGAGATAGGAGAATGAAAAGGGACGGATTAGGAAAATGGGCGCCAACATGGGAAGGGCCTTTTCAAATCCATAAAGTGTTGAGAGGAGGAGCCTATCATTTGAGAAATCTGAATGGTTATGTTCATCGAAGGAAAATCAATGGAAGGCATCTCAAGGCTTATATTCCGTCTATATGGGAGTCCTTTCATAGAAGGTAGCTTTCGAAGGATGGTTTTTCAGGGTTTTCGATGGGAGTTGGTTATTTTAAAACCAAAGCGAATCCTGAATTCGAAACATTGGTTATGATTTCGATTGGTCTTTACATTCAGGAGTTTTTCCTTTGAAGTGCTTATATGAACATATTTCAGCTAAGTTGTCATATTAGCATTCGAAGCCATGAAAGAGTCAAGCATGGTCAGCCAAATTTCCCATTATATTTATAAAATATAAAAAAAAGAAAACAAAAGAAAACCCTGATGGGTTTGAAACAGATCCAAGTGGATCTGAACAAAAATAAACACAAACAGATCCAAGTGGATCTGAACAAGAAAAACTCCAGCTAAAAAACCAGAAGTGAAGATCACATTTGATCCTCACAGTCCCAAAGGGGAATCTTTTAAGAAGATCCTCCCTCCGGGGGACTTTTTGCTTCATGAGCCGAGAGGACGGTTGAGAGATCATCCCAGGTCCTAGCCAAACAGAGACGTGAAGCTGTCTCCACGCACACCAGCTGGCTTCGAAGCTGTTCGACCTCGCTTCGAAGGGCCTGGAGTTCTGTTTGGATCTCTCTCTTGGGCTCCGTAAGCATATTAGCCAGCTTAGCCATCTCGGTCGCAAGGTCGACAGAAAGAGTGGGTTGGTCAGTGTCCATAGTTGGGTATGGAGTGAGAGAGAGTGAAAGAAAGAATGCACCGTCCTGTTAACACATGGGTATATTTATACTTAAACGAGTACAAAGAATCCACTTAGGTGATTATGAGCATTGATGAGTAGAAATACGTAAGGCTCAGAAGACGAAGGGTCTGAGAGCGTTTGGGCGTCGTGCGTTCTGATAATTAATGGATTGCAACTCACAAGGAGACGGCTGGGAAGCCTCAGGAAATAAATGAGTTGGATAAATTAATTTAGACCGCATGCGGTTGGTCTTCGAAGAGCTAACGTGTTTCAGAACGTTGTCAACATTATTTGTTATTTATTCGAGAGCTTCGAAGAAGAAGCCCAGTGAGAATAAAATAATACAAATGCTTGTGAGAAAAATTCTTGTTTCTTTGGTTTCTTTATGCTTATTATGTCCACGTTAGTATTTAGCATCAAGAGCAGAGTTAAAACAGCAACGAAGGGCTAAACTACCAGTTCATTGGTCAAAGCCGTTATTGAAAACATAAATATGAATAAGCATTCTTTTCATTACATCAACTCAGAAGGTTACAAGAAATTACATTGAGAAACCTATCTAAAGATCCATTACATTTGTATAAGTGATTACATTGAGAAACCTATCTAAGGCCTAATAGTATCTCAAAGCTAGGTCTATAGGGATCAAGGCTGGGTCTCTAGGAATAATCCAACTGAGATACAAAGACTTGAACCAAGCTTCATTGTGACTTGGTCCAAGCTCCCTACCAGTCATTGGTAGGGAGATAGAGCTCAAAGCTCCATTGGTAGGTAGATAGGCTTCGAAGACTATTGTCGTTTGATTCTTTGGTCTTCGAAGCGACCGCTGGATACAGACACATCGTAAGAAATGATGTGGCTATACCCAGAGGCCTTAGGATTTAGGGGAAATCTCGTAAGAAATGATGTGGCTATGTTTGGAAGCTTTTCTTCAAAAACAGGGAAGGAGGCTTCATGATGGGTTTCTTTGAAGCCCTAACTGGAGAACGTGGTTTGGAGATTGTAGAAGGAAGAAAGCAGAGGAAGAAGATACTTGTGAGTTTTCTTTTCCCCGAGACCTCTATTTATATTAGTAAGCTCAGAGTATTCATTTATGGCTCTTTAAAGATACGGTAGGTGAGGAGTTGGCACAGTGCTCTTTCTGAGTAAATGAAAGTAGAAAACAGTATTTGATTTTATTACGGGTGTACTTGCCCAAAAGAATCAAATAATCAATGAAAGAATAAAGTACAAACTGTGTAAAGTTACAGAAAAGGACTAGTTACATTATAAATGGTAGTTAGTAGTCCTCGAAGAGAACTAAAGTTAGCATCCAAAAGGGACGTATGAGCTGCTCTTCTCCTCTGTTCCTCTCGAAGGGAAGGGATAAGCTGTGGGAGCATCGACTCATCCCTTAGTGCTTCACCTTCAAGTTCTGGGAAGCCCCTAGAAACTTCAGCCCTCTCTTCCCTGACTTTCTCCATTTCTTCTCGTAACCGCTGCATCTTCTTGTCAAGCTCTGAAAGCTTATCTCTTCGAGCTTGATATAGCGATAGGCAAGAAGCGATCTCGAGTGCTTGGGCTTCCAATTTGTTAGCCTTCTCAATGGTTGAGCCAATGCTCTCGGACAAGAAGTGGTTATGGGCAATCAATTCACTAAATTGTTTGAGGTTCTCTTGGAGAGTGGAATTGATTAACAAGGGAAGTCCTTGGGAGAGAAGTAAAGCTTGATGGCACACCTCGAAGTGATAGGCTAAACTATGTTCAATCAAAGTAGGAAGTCCTAGCTGATTTAGAGTCCTCAGAAGACTCTTTAGTGTCAGAACTTCTTCCTTCGAAAGAACATGTTTAATTCTAAAGGAAGGCAAGAGAAGAGGTGTGGAGGGGCTCAAAAGTTGCTGAAGGCTTTCCAAAGGGTTTGAAGAGATAAGAGGAGTGGGAGTAGCAATTTTATTGCAAAATTCTTCCAATTGACTTTTAAAGAAGGATATGTCAAAAACCACTAAGGGCAAGTCAATTGGAGAAGAGGAAGATGTGGGGTAGTCTCCAGAAAGAAAGACCATTTCTGTTGCCTGCATAAAGATTGTAGGTTTGAGGCTAAATGGAATGAAAAACAGAAAATGAAAGGTATGATTGAGTGTCAAGAGTACCTGATTTGAGGAGGAAGGCGAGCTGGAGCCTTGATCCTCAGCACTTCTGAGAGTATGGCTCTTCGAAGCCAAAGTAGGGTCTATCCTTAGAGGCCCCTCCCCTGAAACCGATAAGGGAGTGAAGGGGAAGTCTCTCTGGAAGATGGGAAGTGGCCCCAGGGTCTTCGAAGGAGCCAAACTGGCCATGACTTGTGCAAAGGTCGGCTCAGTAAGGAATGACAACAAAGTGTGCATGTCAATATCCTGTTTAACAAAATCTTTCTGTACAGAAAGGGCTTGAACAGGGTATGCCTATAAAAACAAAGGTGAATTAGAGTGAATTCTTTCATAATTCGAAAGGTGAGCATTCCGAGGATACCTTGTGAAGGTCATCTTCTGACGTTTGGATTGAAGGCTCTGTCACTTCTTGTTGAAGGCAGGGAACAAGAGCTAGGTCCAATGCCTCAACAGTGGATGCAACTTGAGCCTGCAAAGAAATTAACAGTGAATCACGAGCATAAGAGACATATGAAAATGTGAGCAGTATATGTTGACTTACCTCTTCTGGGGAGGAAGGTTTCTTTGTGGAAGCAGGTCTCTTGGGATGAGTTGTTTTCCTCACATAGGGGAGGGTCTCCTTCACTTTTCTTGCTTCACCTGATGCGAATTCATGAGTCAGAATTATAGTAAAGTTCTCTTACTCCTAAGGGGGTATTGAATCATAAATAAGAAAGGAACTTACCCCTGGAGGCCAATATCTCTGTATCACTATCTATTTCTTCATCACTAGAAGAAACCTGAGGACCACGCTTCCTGGTGGTCTTGGTTCTCTTCGAAGCTGAAAGGAAGGGGATAAGGGGGTGATTCAGATAAGTAATATGAGAGTTTAAAATTAACTAGAGGGAAGGAAACCAACCTGGAGGTTCAGCTAAGGACTCGAGATAGTGCTTAGTTGGAATTACTTCTGTGGGTTGAGAAGTAATTTTTCTCTTCTTCGAAGCACTTTCTGAAGAAAAGGTACCACCTGCAGTATTGAATATAATTAGGTTTAGTTTCTGCAAAAGAGAATATATGTTCAGAGACAATTACCTCTTTTCTGTGTGACCCTCATGGATTGCCTTCTTGGTGGAGAAGGAGGAACGACCATTGCAGTAGGGGAGGCTTCGACTGGAGTCAATTTTTGTTCAACTTCACCTCCAGCAATGTTTTCGATCCCTCTAGCCAGGCCAAATTCGTTGTCGGAGGAGAAAGAGGACGAGTCATTTTTTCCTCCATGCCCAAACTCAGACTTCTCAAACCCAATGTGGGCTAGAAATTTTTTATAGGGTTTACACCCTGAGAGGAAGGAGCAGTTGGAGTGTCACCAGTTGTCAAATGCAGGGGTGGTGTGCACTTCAGGTTCCCTGAACTCCTGAGTGATTGTCCTCCTCAATGCATTTCTGGCTTGGGCAAACCCCGTCAGGAAATGGTCAGCCAAGATGGGTGATCGTTCAGACATACAAATGTTGGCAAAGCCACAGTAAGGGGTGGGTATGCCTTGAACAAAGTCCAGTTGTCTAGCGAATTGTGCAGGGCAGTATACCTCTGCATGCGCTATGGACTTGGTGGTGTTCGACGAGGAGATGAAGATCTCTCTGCTTGTAAGAATGTTGCTCCATGCTTGGAGAGCTCGAGAGGATCTTCCCTGTCTGTCCGTTAGAATGTCGAACAGCCATGCTGGTCCAACAAGAGTAGGGAATGGATTGGGCCATTCCCTGTCTGAAGCAAGACCAGCGAAGAAGCACAGATAGTACACCAAAGTCTGTGTTGTGCTATCTTCTGGGTGAACATAGTTGTCACCATGCACATTGGGCGTCTCGACGAGGCCAGCAGGGGATGTGGGTGCTTTGAAGGGACCCAACTCAGGGAAGTAGGCTTGGAGCCATAGTTGAATAAATCATTGGGGCCCTCCCTGCGAGTAATTCAAACCCTTTTGATAGAAGTCGAACCCGGCCTTGTAGACGTGGCCCAGGAAGTAGGAGGCGAAGTCGAACTCTTCACCTCTAGCGAGTGCCAGTGCCAGCGGGACGAATTCATTCATCACTCTTTTCCCAGAGTGGCAGAAGATGTGCTTGCAGAAGGTATAGATGATGTAAGCAAAGAACTCAGTCTCGGTTACTTCCCCTGTCAATTTCTTTTCCCTGTGGTAGAAATGGGAAAAGGCTCCGTTTGTGGCGGTCAAACGAGCAAAGCCCTCGGGAGGATGGTACTCCTTGGTAGGGTCAAATTGGGGGCCATACGGAATGAGCCCCAGCATTTGGGTAACGTCTAGAACTGTGAGTGCCATCATGCCACAGTTAAAGCGAAAGAAGTTGAAGGATGGGTCCCAAAAGGCCAAGGTGGCCTGAATCAGAGAAGGATTTTGTGGGACCCCCCTTCGAAGGAGGGTGATAATACTCTTCAAACCCACTTTCTCTAAATCGTCCGACTTCGCAGCCAACATGCGAGTGGTCCATATCTTCCAATCTTTGTCCAATGTAGGCCAACAGGGAAAGGATTTCTTTGTGAAATTTTGCCAGTCGAGGCTTGAACAAGCCCGAATATCGGCATCCCCCAATCGAGGATAGTAAAGGGAGAGGGAAGCGGGGATTTCTCCTATGGGTTGAGGGCCCAAAATATAAGTACCTTCTTCGCTAGGGTTTGGAATGAAGACCCTGGCATCGAGGTAGGACTCTCTGGACGGTCCCTGTGTTTTTCCTGACACAAATCGTCTCAATGCCAAGAAGGGAGTAGGATGTTCGGGGACTGGATTGCTGGAAGAAGCCATTGATTCAGCTGGTTTTTTTTAACGAGAGAAAAGAGAGGGTTCTGTTCTTGAGAGTTTGGAGGAAAGCTTGAGTTTTGAGAAAGCTTGAATGCGTAGAGCGTAAGGGGTGGTTTTGAATTAATTCCGCTTTTATACTCCTGCAGGTGGGCCAGGCCTGTAGTGGGCCCGTACCCTGGAGTCCGCTGGGGTTGGTTTTTCTCTTTAGGAGAATTATTACTATTAGAATTACTTTTTTAACAATAAATCTAAGTCCAGTGTATTGGCGAAAGAGGAAATTTCATTAAGCAAAACTACTGGATTACAAAATTGAAATTTGCGTATTTACAAAAAAAGCAAAATAAGGGAAATACTAGTTCCTAAAAAAATAAAAATAGAAGAGTACAAATTAGGCCTTCGAAGGGCCTGGGTGCTGGGGAGTTGCTTTTTTATTCTCGAAGTAATGGGGAAAGGACCAAGTAACAAGGCTATGGAACTTGTTCCATGCAAATTGGAGGAATTTCAGCTCCATTTTCCTCATGTCTTCTTTGGAGTCCGACTCCAATTTCTTCTCTAGCAGAGGCCTAAAGCGGAGCACCAGTGCTTTGGCCTTCCTTCGAAGTTTAGCCTCTTTTGTTGGACGCTTCACTTGTTGCCTTTTGAAGCGCCTTCGAAGTTTCTTGTCTGCATGACCAGGCACCACTTTGAAGGACTCAGCAGTAAAGTTCTCAATTTGGTCATGCAGCTTCTCAATCCTTTCCTTGACAATGGCATAGTCTTGAAGGATTTGATCGAAGCAATACGCAGCAGTATTGGCTTCGAGCCATGACTTGATCACTGGTAGAAAGTCCAAGAAGCAGTGGATTTGATAAGAAACTGCAGAGGGAATGGAGCACAGCACCAATGTTTCACAAGCCCATTTGAAATTGGTGAGTGAGACTTGTTCTTCCAGGATATGGATATTCAGGAAGGAGAAAGCTGCAAGGAGCTGTAGGGCATTGCTCTTATCAGTAGGATAGATGGAATAACCGTATTGCCATTGAAAATGAGGGGTGTTGATGGCAAGGTTATTCACCTCATTGAACCAGTCAGGCTCTTCAGGAAGGGGAACCAACTTATTGGTCTCTTCGAAGTCAGCTGGGAAATGTGGGGTTTGCACCTCTGTGAGCCAGAGGGATTTTTGGGCTTGGGCCATGCGTTTAAAGTCGCAATAAGGGGCAGACCCAAGATAGTTTTCCTCCTGCTTGAGGAAAGGGGAAAATTTAAGGGACGAATAGATTGATTCGAGCATGCCCATGTGAATGGTGTCGTTACCGCTCAGTGGCAGGAATTGGCTCGCAAAAAGGGTTCGAAAGTGATGAAATCTATTGGGTGTGGGGTCAGGTTGGTTGAACTTGACGAGAATGATACCAGTATTGGTATTAGTGGAGTTTTCCTCCCATGAGCCCCAGTTGGACCCGTCACATGAATTCGAACGGGTTAAAGAGGAATCCCAACCCGTGGAAGATGGGTTGGGGGTATGGAATGTTCGATCAGAAATAATCTTGCCTACCAACATTCGAGGAGAATTGGGAGGAGACATTTGGGGAGAGTAAGATTGATGATCAAGGTTATCTAGAATGAGATTGATTTCTGGAAGAGAGTCCATAAACGTAAAACTTCTTAACGGAGGAGACACAAATTCGAAGGGGTTTATGAGAGGTAATGTGATTTGTTAAACCCTATCATTAACTGCCATTTATAAGAAAAATTATTGTAGCTATCTTTGGGAAGCTCAATAGACGTGCATGGGAATAAAATCCTGTCATGCTTCGTGCATCCGAATTTGAAGGGACATGAGTAGAGAACGTGTGCCATTAACATTTATTTAGCATAAATAAAATGTTAATACGGGGGGTGTGTTTACATCCTAAAAAGTGCCACCCAATGAAAAAATTTCACGTGGCCCCGAACGGTATGGTGGCTATATGGAACCTGTCCCAATCAAGTATCAATTACAGAGGATTGCGGGGATTAAGGGAGACACTATTTCAATGACAAACGGTGTCGTTTTGGAATGAACCGGTGTCGTTTAAGTAATAATTCAACGATGGTTTGGGAGGTTATTGGATCTAACCATTGATTTAGACATTATAATCATCGAACGGTATCCTCACTGCCCTGTTTCATAACTGAAATTAAGTGCAATTGCAGGGAACCATTTGGGAAGCCAGACGTGTTGCATTAATTCACGTTGCTTGAAAATAGGAATCACGATCCAGGGAATGGCCATGAACACCATGATCGAAGCGTGTAGGGGAAGAAGGAATTCTGGAAATATCAATGTAACCGTTCGAAAGCCCCCTCAACCGTTTTATGTGGCCAACGTGGGCATCAATCGAAGACGTGAAGATCGAAGGCGGACCCAGTGTCTATAAATAGAGAAGTAAAGTGAAGAGAGAGACACACACAAAAATTCATATCATCTGACAACTCATACAAAATGATTGCTCAGAGATCTATCTTAGATTAGTTTTAGTTTAAAGTAGGATCTTTTTGTAAGTTGAAGGCTTATTTGCATGTAAGATTGCTTTTGATTAAATTCAAGTTCTCTTATTTTCTTGTAAGTTTTTTCTTACCAAAGAATAGTCGTTTGTAAGTCCACTTTTGATTAAATTCAGTGTGCTTATTTTTCTGCATTATTCTTGGAAGAGTCTTAAGAGTGTTTGCATACAAATTTACTTTTGATTGAATTCAGGTTTGTTTGTGTTCAATCATCTTTTCTGATTCGAAGCGCGTCAATCTTTTATTTGGTTGATACCTTAAGGAAAAATCCTCTTAGTTGAGGTAATCGAACGGATAACACAATTGCCTGATTGAGATTAGTTATTTCAAATCAATTTGAAAAGAGTAATTTCTTCTCTGAAGTTATTTCTTTTCTGGCACGCCCGCACACAATCATTTGCCATTTGATTGAGCTAATTCAGCCCAAAACAGCCAGCGTGCTCAACCTCTCAAACCGCCTCCCCACACCAAACCCTAGATCGCGCGCCTACCCCGCCGTCTCAGCCTCTGCCGTTGGTGGAAGACCGACAGCTGGAGGTAAACGAAGTATTTATTGGAGGGCCCACCTCCATTACTGACTCAGATCTGAACTCCTTATTTAAAGGCATGACTTTCATACAAATTGACGATGTTCTGGGAGGCCAAGGGAGTGCTGCTCTTGGAGATTTTGCTGCCGACTTGGACATGGGAGAGCAGAACAGAGACGAGGTGGAGTCCAGAGAACGTCCTCCTTCTCAGCACAGCCCCATCGCGGCTCATGGGAAGGGGCCGGCAGTCCTGCAAGCAGAAGTCCCGGTGCGCCTGTTTCCCGCGGGCTTCCCCGTGGAAGAAATCTATCACCCCCTTCTCAACGCCATAGCCCGCGCACACCCGGAGACCTTTGCCCCCTTCAATCCGCGGTCGGCCAGGCTTGGGGGACTTCTTTTAAGGGACCTTCATGAGGTGCTTGCTCCTTGGGCGCAATTGCGTCTTAAGGACTTCACCGCGGAGACGGAGACCGCCCTTCAAGAGGTTGCGCAGGATATGGCGGCCATGGGCTTCGATTTGGGCTGGCTGAGCGTGAGGAGCTCTGCGCTGAGGGCCGCGGGGGAAAGGATGGCCATAAGGCCCGAGATTCAGCAGCTCTCCGTGCAGCTGGCGGCCGCTAGGCAAAACGTCGCAGATTTGGAGGCCAGGTTCACCCAGATCTCTAAGTATGACGCGGAGCTAGCCACCGCGGCCCTGAATCTTGAGGATCCTGACCCGGAGGAGCTCGTCTTCGCGGACTGGCTGGGTTAAGTCTCTCTCTCTCTTTTTTTTTTTTTTTTTTTTAATAAGCAAGTGTAATCGTTGTACCCCTGCTTTTCTTTTTATTGTAATCATCACATTCGTGCAATTGCAATAAGGGATCACTATGCTTTTCCTTGCTGTTCTTCTTTTCCCTTTCTTTTTTTTTCTATTTTTTTTTTTGATAAACAATACGCGGGCCACATTTCGCCTTTTCGTGCCCGGACATCTGTTTTATTCGTTAATCATTAAGTCCGGAGTCGCGCGCGGGTCATGCTCTAACCCCCCTTTCGCGGCCCACCTTAGTTTCCGTTTCCTTGCTGCTAAGCCTATTAACGCGCGGGTCATGTTCTGACCCTGCAAGGCTCAATGCGCGGGTCATGTTCTGGCCATCGCGACTCCAATGCACGGGTCATGTTCTGACCCTGCGGGATTCAACGCGCGCGGGTCATATTCTGACCCTGCGGGATTCAACGCGCGCAGGTCATGTTCTGACCCTGCAGGATTCAACGCGCGCGGGTCATGTTCTGACCCTGCGGGATTCAACGCGCGCGGGTTATGTTCTGACCCTACGGGATTCAACGCGCGGGTCATGTTCTGACCCTGCGGGATTCAACGCACGCGGGTCATGTTCTGACCCTACGGGATTTAATGCGCGGGTCATGTTCTGACCCTGCGCGACTTGGCGTCATCTCTGTGGGACGATTGCTAGATCTGGAGCGTATATACGGTAAAACAAACAATAACATCGTGGAAGAAAGACTTTGAAAGTATACGAATCCAAAATGTCCCAATCAATTCTTCATTAAATTAGCATCTACCAAGGATTTTGTAATTACATTGCAAACAAAATTAACGAGGAAAAGGCCGGTACATTATACTAGCCAAACAAGAACAGGATTATATAAAAAAAAAGGTAATTAACAGTAGTAATCCCGTTCAAGACAAAATTTCTGACAACGCGGTAATATTTCAACTCTTTACGGATAAAATTTCTTCACATACTTCGCATTAATTGCCCCCGTGCGGAACCCATCCTCTACGCGGGCCAGGTCGTAATGGCCAGCCGCGGATGCCCTGATTATCTCGCGTGGACTTCTGCTTCGACGTGCGGTACGCCCATAAGGCTATGGGCAAGTGGTCCGCCCACGTCCCTCCGCGCTCGTCCAACAGTTTGCTCAAGATCCTTATCAGAGTTTTGTTCGCTGCTTCAGCCTGCCCGTTGCCTTGGGGGTAGTACGCACTAGAAGTATGATGGTCAACCACGTATTCGTCGAGGAGATTCCCCACGTGCTGGTTGATAAATGGAGTCCCGTTGTCTGACAGTATCACCTTAGGTATCCCGAACCTGCAGATGATGTTTTCTTTGATAAATAGTGCTACCGCCTCCCCAGTAGCCCTTTTCAGCAGAACTGCTTTAACCCACTTAGTACAAATCTCAGTAGCCGCAAGGATCCATCTGTTCTTCCGTGATGCAGGCCTGATTGGTCCTATCAAATCCATCGCCCGCGTATGGAAGGGATATGGGGCGCAGATGGAGTGTAATTCCACCGAGGGGGCGTGGACCAGGTTACCAAATTTTTGACACGCTTGACACCTCCGCACATGTTGTCTGGCATCGCTTTCCATGGTCGGCCAGAAATACCCCAGGTGAATTAGTTGTTCGTGGAGTTTTCTCCATCCTTGATGTTCAGTCCCGTGGGTACCTTTTAGGACCACTTCCGCTTCTTCCTTGTTTATACATCTCTGCGGCGTTCCGTCTAGGGTTCTTCTGAACAGCATCCCCTTTTGCAAGAAGAAGCGTTGAGCCCTGCGGACGACCTTTGCGGATTCCGCCCGGTCAAGGGGTAAGGATCCCTCTCGTAAGTAGTCAATGTATACTTGCCTCCAATCGTTTTCCTGATTGTTACTGTTCACCATCAGACACTCGGGTTTGGCCACGTACAAGGAACACCACGTACAGTTCTTGGTGGTCAGATCCGCGTCTCTTTTCATGCTGGGCCAGTAATAGCCCTGTCGTTGAATTCTCCGGTATGGCGCTATCTCATTATTCACACAATTGTCATCATGAATCCGATTCAAGACTTCCTCTGCCTCCGCCGAGTCCACGCACCGCGCTAACCAACCTTGAGGGGCGCGGTGATACAATTCTCCGCGCAAGACCACAAAGCAAGAAAGCTCCGCGGTAGACAAGTGTCCCGTACCGTTGATCAGCTGTATCTTAATGGCCCCGCGCCAATCTTCCGTTGGCTCGGAAAAGTTTGAAATTGCGGAGGGCTCGAACCTTTTCACAATTTCTATACAAGTCTTTTCTTCCTCGAATTCCGTTCTTGCCCCCAATGTTGCAAGGGCGTCGGGAAAACGATTTTCTGACCTAGGTCTGTGTACGATGTTGATGCTTCCAAAGGACTTAGTCAGTTTCTGCACGGTAGTCCGATATGGGGCTAGTGTTGGCTCCTTCAGCGCGTACACCCCCTCCGTTTGTAGTATCATCAACTTCGAATCTCCCACTATTCTCAAGTGTTTGATTCCTCGCTCCTTCGCAGCTAACAGACCCAAGATCAAGACTTCGTATTCCGCCTCATTATTGGAACAGGGGAAACTTAGCTTGTAAGCCAAATGGATCTTTTCTCCTGCTTCATCATTTCGTAATACTATTCCCGCGCCACCGGTCTCGTTGCCCGCGGCCCCTTCGAAGCTGAGCGTCCAGTGGGGGTCGCTTGCGCTGGTCGCGAAAGCTTCGAAACTCTCGCCAGGTAAAGCTTCTTCGAGTGGTTCGCATTGGCCGCTTGGAAATTGTGCAAGGAGGTCTGCGAGTGCTTGACACTTGATTGCTTTTGGCGAGGCACAGGAAATGTCAAACTCGGCTAGGGCCAATAACCATCGCGCTACGCGTCCTGTGAGCGCGGGTCTGGACAAGAGGTATCTAATTGGGTCACACTTGGTGATGATCTGTATGGGGAAGGACAGGAAGTAATGTCGTAGCTTTTGTGCGGTGAAGACTAAGGCTAGACAGTGTCGCTCGATAGCCGTATATCGCTCTTCTGCTCCCTGGACCTTTCTGCTAATATAGTACACGGGACGCTCTACCCCATCTGCTTCTTGTACCAATAAGGCCCCGATTGACTTAGTAGTGGAGGTGAGATAGAGTATCAGTGGCTTCCCTTGCACTGGGGCCACCATCGTCTGAGGTGAAGTCAAGGCTGTCTTGATCCGCTGGAAGGCCTGTTGGTGTTCCTCTTTCCATTCGAATTGCGCACAGCCCTTCAGGAAATCTGCGAAGGGGGCCGCAATCTCTGCTAACGCGGGAATGAAGCGTCGTAGGTAAGATACCTTTCCTAAGAATCGCTTGAGCGCTTTCTGGGAATGTGGCGCGGGCATTTCCGCGATGGACTTGATCTTGGCTTCATCTGCATCAATTCCCTGTCTGTGTACTAAGAAACCCAAGAATTTCCCCGCGGTCACGCCAAATGCGCACTTGAGAGGGTTCATTTTAAGGTTGTACTTCCTGCAGCGGGCGAACACTGTGGCTAAATCCGCGAGGTGATCCGCCTGCTCTTTTGATTTGACGACTAAATCATCTACATAATCTTCTACAATTTTGTGCATTAAGTCGTGGAAGATCGCGGTCATGACGCGCTGATATGTTGCCCCTGCGTTCTTAAGTCCGAAGGGCATCACAACATAGTGGAAGTTACCCAGCGGGGTGCGGAAGGCTGTTTTTTCCGCGTCTTCCGGGGCCATCCTGATTTGATTATACCCGTTGAATCCGTCCATAAACGAGAACATTTGGTGGCCCGAGGTTGCATCGACAAGGGTATCAATGTGTGGTAGCGGGAACTCATCCTTCGGACACGCCTTGTTTAGATCGCGGAAGTCCACACAGACGCGGATTTGCCCGTTTTTCTTCTTGACAGGGACAATGTTCGCAAGCCATTCGGGGTATTGGATTGGGCGGATGAAACCTGCTTTCCGCAACTTCTCTACTTCTTCCTGAATTTGCCTTTCCAAGTCGGGGTGGTATTTCCGCTGGGATTGCTTTATTGGTTTGGAATTAGGGAAGGCATCTAGATGGTGAGCCACAAGCTGAGGGTCTAAGCCTGGCATTTCCTCGTAATACCATGCGAAGACGTCGGCATTGTCGCGCAGCAATTGAATTAACTTTGCGCGGAAATCCGCGCTCAGTTTCCTACTTATGAACACTGGTCTCTTCCTACCCATTCCGTTGTTGAGGTCAACTTCCTCCATGTCTTCTAACTGTGGTTTGGGTCGGTCTTGCATGCATTCTGGGGCGGGCTCTGGTTTCTGGATAATTTCTTCTTCCGCGGCGTTGCGTGTTTCGCCGGGGTCAACGGCCTTTTTATTGACCGCTGCCCCGGGGGACCGTCATAAGTGATAGACGGTTTTGCCCCCCTCCTTCGTCTTGATAATTTTTCTGGGAGCCGTCGACTCCAGCTTCGACGAGCTCCCGCTGACACCCTCCCGCTGAGTATCGCGTATGTCCTCCCATCGCGGAATTAAGGCACCGCGCGGTCGTGTTGTTATAGCCTGTGGTGTGTCGCCCAGCCCCGAAAAGTATACAGCGTCTAAGAGATGGACATCGTGGGTGTCGAACGGGCTTTCCGAAGCGCGGATAGTAACCTTCTTCCTTGCCCAAATGCCCTTGAGACACTGATGGTAGCTGGATGGCACAACCGCGTACTTGTGCATCCAACTGCGTCCAAGGATGATGTGATAGTTGGGGTCTGTATCAATTAGGTGGAATTTTGTGGCGGAGCGGATTGGTCCTACTTCCAAATTGACCACAACATATCCTAGGGACCGTCTTCTGTCACCCCCAAAACCCGTGATGGTGATTGGAGAGTCGACTATTCGATTATCCTGAATCCCCAGTCGGCGGAACGTCGGAATGGGCATGAGGTTAATGGAGGCCCCGCCATCAAGAAACGTCCTTTTCAACTCGATCCCGTTGATGCGGGAGGTCACATACAGGGGGCGGTTGTGAGGGTGGGGTGCTGCCCTGTCAGCGTCGGAGAAAGTAACCGAATTGGATTCGTCACGAATGGTCCGCGGCAGGGATCCTTCCACGGACATACATGACTCTTGGTGAACTTCCGCGATGCTGATAATGGCCTTGGTTATCTCTAGTCTGGCGGCAGGGGTGAAGCCAAACCCGTCAAAGAACGTGCGGAACTTCATGTTATTCTGCAGGGTTTTCGCCGAATTGTTAGGGTCTGGTGCGACCGAGGGGGCCGCTATGTCTTCGCTTTCGTCCACAATCTCGTGGCAATATACCATATAAGCGGACCCGTCCGCTTCCTCATCAGAGTAAGAATGATAAACTGGATCCCATTCTTCCTCGTACATGAACGGATAACATTCCGCCATATTGACCGCGCCATCATTGTCGCCGTGAGTCGGATAGGGCTCGACACGGATGTCGCGACGCCCTATCCGAAGCTCATTGGCGTTTTGCTTGCGTTTGAACAGTCGTTTAAGGGACCAACAATCGCTGGTGGGGTGTCTGGTGTGTCTGTGGTACATGCAGTATCATGGGCTCTCCCGGTCTTCTCTTGTTGGTTCATACTCCACTGGGGGGAGCTCCAACTCACCATCCGCTATCCATGCATTCACCAAGGCGCGGACTTCATCCATACTGCATGGATAGTCCGGCGCGGGCCCTTGCTCGCGTTCCCCGCGTTTTCTTGCCCCAATGGTTTGTTGCCCCCGCGGCGCCTCCGCGACAGCCACCGCGGACTTATTCTTCCAGCTATCCCTTTTAAGCGGCTTAACCACGTGGCGGATGTTGTACGCGGATCCCAGTAAGGCGGAGAAAGTGCCCAATTTCAAATTTACCAGGAGCATCTTGAACTCATCCATCATCCCTCCAATGCGAATTTCAACGAGTTGCGCCTCTTTAACTGACTCAGTACAGTCTACGGCACGGTCTTGAAATCGTTTGATGTAGTCGACGACGTCTTCCCCAGTTGTCTGCGTTTCTTTGGTTAGGCTGATAACTGTCACTTTTTCGCGAACTTGGAAGAATTTGGCATAGAAACTATTAACCATTTCCTCCCAAGTGGCTATCGAATAAGGCTCCAAGTTGACATACCATGTGTAAGCTCTCGATGTGAGGGACTTTGAGAACTCGCGGAGGCGTAGGTTGGAGTCCGATGCGTGGGCTCCAAGGGATTCAATGAAGCGGACGACATGTTCCTGGGCACTACCCTCTTTGCCGTCGAACTTTACGAACTTGGGAGGGGTATATCCCTCCGGGTAGGGTGAGGATAGGACAGCAACTGGATAGGGAGGACGAATATCTGGGCTTGGTAAAGAAGGTAGAACCGTCTTTGCCTTTTCCTTGTTGAGGAGGGCCTGTACGTCTGCTAGAGTCACAAACTGTCCCGCGGCAGCAGCGTTGCTAGTTTGCGCGACAACAGGCTCTTTCTGGCCCGTTTCAACAGTTTTCTGTTGCGCTAGCAAGGTTTGGACATCCGCCAACGTGATGTAGGGGACCGCAGAGGGTACACCAGCTCCGTCCGCGGCGGGCTCTTTACCTGAGTGTCGGACGAGTTTGCAGCGATTTCTCCAACAAGGACCTTGCGTAGAGGGTGCGAGGAAGACAAGGGGAGTTGAGACTGCAGGTGTTGTGCTGTCTGACTGTTACTTCCACCAGCATGATTCTGTGGTAGGTCATCGCCTTGACTAACTGTGGCTCGTGGTAGTGCTGCCGAAATGAGCTCCGTGAGGCCCGTGAAGGCCGCGAGTAGTTGTTTCTGTGTTTCGAGAAATTGGCGCTGACCATCTTGAAGGGCGCGCAGCGTTTGTGCGGCCGCGCCTACGTTGTTGGTTTCTCCTACGTCCTCGAGGGTTGGTACGGTATTATCTGGCGTAGCCATTGCTCTTCGACGCGGTGGTTCGACGTATTCTTTGGACCGTGTACTAACCATAAACCAAAAGACACCTCCCCAGCAGAGTCACCTAAATGTGGGTGATGAGGGTCGCGTAGTCTGCTTACGTGTGATTATCCGTGAGCTGGAGAGGCGCGATTGGTCGATGATTAGTCAAAATGAGTGCGAAGGAGTGAGACTGTCCCGCGGGGTGAGGGGGCAGGAGCAAGAGGTATGGGAGAAACAGAGGCAACGTGTATTCCCTGGCTTTCCGTGAGGTGTCCAAACCTTTTGGGGTTTGAGAGAGTGAGGTCACCACCTTTCGAGGAAGAATGTTCTCCTACCTCAAATTAAGTGCTCCCCCTCTTTTTCAGCCCCCAAAAGGTCCCCCCAATCATTGGGGGTGTCAGGGGTATTTATAGAGCACCTGGGCCTGAGACAGGCCCAGGACGACGCTCCTGTCAGTGCCTGACACGTGTCCCTCCTGTACCCCTTGGCCGCGAGGGGACCCGCCCTTCTGCGGGTGGCGATCCGCGGGAAGGCGCGGTTCTCCGCGGCGTATCCTCCGACCCCCAAGCCACCAAACCACGAGATTCCCCAATTCCCGCTGAGCGAGGTCGCGACCTGCGGCGATCGTTATTTTCCCGTGGAGACCCGCCCGGGCTTTGCCTCTGGGCCTCAGGTAGGGGTCCGCGGAGACTTCGCAAGATAGAGACTTAACAATTATGATATTTCAGGGAGCGGCGCGCGAGGTTTTGATCTAAACTAGCTGATGGGGCCCGCGGAGGGGACCCGCGGAAGTGAGTCCCGCGGTGGATTCTCCGCTCCGGCGGGCGACTCCCGTGATCATACTCCTTTGATCCGTCGCTCCACGCGTCGTTATCCCGTTGGTTGGTCAGCGCTTTCAAACGTTGCCACGTGTCCACCCGCAATTGGAGAGTCAAATAGTCGTCCCCTCAGGTTTCAACCTATTGACTTTGACCGCGCCTACACCTGTTATTATGGGGGGATTTGGAAGAGAGATTTTGACTAAGGAGAAGCAAGCTAGGGCAGAGGAAGAACAAAACTTACCAGAAGCCAAGTTCCAAACCGTGAACCATGGGAAAGCAATCCCATGAATTTTATCAATGATTTCCTGTGGGAGAGGCAAGGAAGAAAGAATGCCTCTCGAAGGATAGAAAAAAAAAAATCAGTAGTTTGACCATTAATGAGGACTCGGCCTAGAGAGGAAGAAAGAAAGATACAAGATCGAGAGCACAAGATTAATCCAGAGTAAAGGAAAGTTGAACCAAGTAAGCGCTTTACGCCGGATCAAAAAAAAAAAAGTAAGCGCTTTACGAACACAACCCCACTCGAGACAATCGTATTCGCCTTTTCTAGATCCAATTTGATGATCATATTAACCCGCCCGATCATAGGCCTTCTCTTGAGACAAGAGAGTCATCACTTTGATGATTGAAAACGTTTACTTTATAGAACAAGTAAAAAATAGCAATGCCAAAAATTAATAAGTGCATGATCTCAGAACACATTTATAACTAACTTACACAATAGATAAGTGTCTATCGTTCATGCATTTATCGATTTCAGACTAATATGAATTTTGGTGTGTGATTACTAATGTCGATGTACTACTTCATAAAGTAATGAACAAATCAGATCATCAAAATACAAATCATATGCTAATGTAACAAATCGATTATAAGCTAATTTTGTTGCAAAAGTGGGAGAGTGACTAGAAATTTCCTTTTTAATACAAGTTTCTTTTAAGTTTTTGTTTGTACACAAAAACGACCGCTAATGTAAAAGCGCCACATCGCGAATTCATGCCTGTGTTCTGCCGGGCGTTTGATGAGCCCAATGGGAATTTTTAGTGGCAAACCCATGTTCTGGCCGGTGAAATCATAATCAAATTTGTAATGGATCCCGTCCATGGGGAAAGTGGACACATGACAGTTCTAGCTTTGTGGAATTAGTGGTGCAATGGGGCTTTTGTCGTGCAGTTCAAATTTGCAAAGTGAGAGACGTGGGTTGGCGGTTACTGTTCGCGCAGGGGTTTAACTGCTATGGAAAAAAGAGAGAGGTCCCGACCACATAACTCAATCATTAGTTTATCTTTCAATTTCAGTTGTTCTAGTCTAGTATTATTTCCTTTTCTGCAACTTCGTAAATGGAAATCCTTAGCATCTACTACAATTTCTACAGTGATCTTTATGATTGAGCCCCGCATTCGATTTTCTTTAATTTCCACATCGATCGTTTGAGAAAATTTGAAGTCGATCTACTTCATTGTGGCAAAGAGACCCGCAATCTCTTATTTGAAGTCAGATTTTTGTACACTCACAACAATTTTCACAACGGTCCAATCGTAGTCCTGGCATGTCTGCGCATTTTCTCAATCACTAGGCCAAGGTGTTGTTTCGCTTTTTTGAGGGAAATAGTTTAACCGTACAAAACAAAAAAAGTGTGAAACTCGAAGTGTATGAGGCAAAGTGGCACCCAGTATAAAGTGTAAGGGCGCAAAATGTGCTTTAATTTTCCCTATAGTTAGAGCTGAAACATAAACACAACTGATTTTATCATAAAGTTTTTGATTATCATAAGATATATATATTAGTGCATATATAGCCCCAATAAAATTTCTGGCAATTATATTACATACATAACATATATATATTATGGTCCGGACCTCGTGTAGAAGTCCACTTTTTTGATCAAATTTTGATGATCAGAATCGTTCCATGTGTTTAAAACGTGTTTTAAAGGGTACCTGCGAGAAATTGGCAAAAAATATAATTGGAAAGAGCTTGATCTGAGCAGTTTTTCAAAAAATACATAAAAACGCATTTTACAAAAAACTGTTTAAATCAAGCCCCTCCTGGTCATGTTTTTTACCGATTTCTCATTGGTACCCTTTAAAACATAGTTCGGATCATCGAAATTCAATTAGGAACAATGAGGTTTGGACCATAAGAAAATTCAGGATCCTTAACTTGAAAATTTATGTATATTACACATAAATTTTGATTTGGATGACTCAACTAATGACTGTTGAATGAGTATAAGTAATAGTCCTTGAAAAGCTCACTTGGTTGTTTGACTAGGTTAACTAGGAGGCAGTTGAGGATATATTTGAGTTCGTTGCGTCAAATGAGCGATGTAGGACAAATCTAACTAAAAAACGTTTTACATGCAAATTGTTTTCCTTACGGATTTTGCAACCAAACTCCCACAAATAGCTGAAAAATATTCTACTCTCAAACTGTCAAACATACAGAGCCTTAGTATATTGTATTTGAGGCTTACATGGGGAGTGATGATTGAGGATGAAATTTATAACCATAAGTTCTTGCTGCTTGAGATTCGATTATGAGATCTCTTTCAGATTTAAGCTAAATCCACTCCTCTGGTAGTAGTTTTTTTTATTATTTTGTTTGGTTGACAAAAGAGTAGGCTAGATTGAACCAGCGTGGCGACTTCGATGAACTAGGGACTTAACAAAAGAGTGGGCTGGATTGAACCAGCGTAGCGACTCCGATGAATTGGGGACATAAGCAATTGTTGACCCGGTCAGGGAATAAATGATGATCCATCACCACGTCACGGACTCCATCACAAAGGCTCGACTGAAGTGCAAGTTAAATTGGAGGGTAGCTGTGCTAATATATCGCTTAATTGGGGCGTTTGAAACCTTGAATATCCTTTTGTCAAATTTGTACTGGTAATTCAAAAGCTGATTTAATTGCTCGGATAACAAATCAAAGCACACCACGGATCCAATGAGGGATCCCGCACGGGCTTACCGTGTGGGACTCCCCTTTCCCGATTGAATTACGACGATCCGAGCCGCTCAATGTGTTCAGAACGTGATTTTAAGGGTACTCGCGAGAAATCAGCAAAAAAAAATGATCGGGAAGGGCTTGATCCGAGCAATTTTTTACTGAACCATTCAATAAAAAACTATTCAGATCAAGCCCTTCCCTATCAT
>BPLS01020303.1:50615-70180 GCA_019656275.1 Rhododendron kiyosumense | reverse complement strand
GATTTTGATGGAATGCTTGTGAGAAAGGAATAATGACAACTACGTTTAGTGGTGGTGGGGGAGGGGTGGCGGTGAACGGTGGATTTCAACTTACAGAGCGGACTGGAAGACAACATGGTATTGGTTCCTTTGCATTCGTTAACGGAGAAAAACGAATGCTACTTTTAGATTTGGGTCGCACCAGAAACCCTATCCGCCCCACCCCCCGGGGTAATTTAGAGCCGTAAATGAGCCGAGCTTTATCGAGTTCGAGCTCGGCTCATTTACTAAATGAGCCCAAAATTTGAGCTCGAGTTCGGCTCGAATTTTAACGAGCCGAATTCTTATCAAGCCAAGCTAAGTCATTTACCAAACAAGTCTCTTTAATCGAGCCGAGCCACCCTCAACGAGCTGAGCTTTTGTCATACGAGCCAAATACTCAAGCTCGAGCTCGGCTTGTTTACTAAACAAGCCGATCCGAACCGAGCCTTAACTAGTCAAGCGGAACCGAGATTTAATGAGTCGAGCTGAGCCGAGCTAAGCTCCCGAGCTGCTCGACTCATTTACAGCCTTACCCGTAATGAAGGGACACAAAAACCATTTAGGAAGGCTTTGCACTTTTTGGCCCAATTTTTCCAATCCGGCCTCTCACAGTTGTTTTTGGTTCGGGTTTGTGGTTTGGATATTTCGGTCATTTCATTGGTTTCCAAGAGTAATGCACTAGTGCTACTTCTTTTTTTCTTTTTTTTTTTTGCATGTTTCAAAAAAAATATTATACCCCAATTTTAAAATGTCGTTTTACTTTTTAAAGTTGATGCAACAAAACTTGAAAAATTATGCATGAAGAAATTAATTTTGTTACAGTTTTTTTAAAAAAAAGAACAAATATCACGAAACGGAGGAAAGAGAATGTAATATGACATTAGAATAGTGTTTATGAACATTAAGCAAATCAAACGGTAAGATTATTATTACTACTAAAAAACTATCTAGTTGTAGTGTGTGGTTGGTTAGTTTCTATTTCATTGAGGCTTTCAAATTTTTATTGCTTCGTAGTCTTTTGATGAACAAACTGTACATTAAGAGATCTAGTCCAGTACCAATGTCGATTGCTCGGGACAAGTTGTTGATTGCAGTCATCAAATCTTTCCGACATAACTTGTGGCTTCCTCAATTGGCAAAGTCGACAAGTTTTATTGTTGTTGTTACAAATATATCCCTGCAAGTTGATACCAAAGGCGTCAAGGGAAATAGGGGATATATGTAGGGATGGCAATGGGGCGGATCGGGGTGGATTTAGCGTCTTCCAAACCCGTCCCATTCTATATCGGATCGGAGTCGGAGCAGGGAAAATCGGGGAGGTGTCGGGGGAAAATTGGGTTCCCATTGCACATAATAATTTGACTAGTTTTGTTCCTTTTTAGAGTATTTTGAAAAAAAAAAACAAGATATTGATGATTGATGAGAGTTGAAAAAAATAGAAATAAAAAAAACAAAGACATAAATTAGTGTTTTATTAATTGGTATATTGCTCTTATTACATCAAAACAATGAAATTTATTTAGACATATACATACAAAATATATAAATATCTATAGTCGGATTCAGATCGGGTTAAAACGGGGCGGGGCATACCCCGCTTGGATCGGAGCGGGGAGGTCGGAGGCCAGGACGTTAACCCGGGGCGGGGCATACCCGCTCGAATCGGAACGGAGAGGTCGGAGGCGGGGACGGATCAAAGGTAATTGCCATCCCTAGATATATGTGAGCAGTACATAAGTGGGCATTGTTTTTCTGTAGGAAGTTTTCATGGTATTTTGACTCGGGCAGTGTTTTTATTTTCTCTCTCTCTTTTCATGTTTGAATATCTATCTTCAAGCTGTGGTATAGCTGAAAGGATGTGATGAATGGTAAAACTTGTTCCCTTTGATTGGTGAGTTTTCTTATTCAATGTATCTTTTGTTAAAGGAGTTTATGTATGACAAGTGAAAACATAACCATTTTTGCAACTGATTGTAATAAATTCCATGAGGCAAGAATGGGACCAAGAGGGGTTTAGTGGCGACGGCCGTTACGAAAATTTTTTTAGAAAATATAATTATTATATATAAAAAAAAATTATCTCCAACTTATATAGTCTTGCAGCTCTCGCCTTTGCTAGATTTATTTTTCCTTATTTTTTATTATATATACTAGTCATAAATCTTCATCTTTATTTTTTTTTTCAAGAAAGATTACCCAAAAAAGTATTTTCTAAAACTAAATTCAATAGGCTAAAAATAAAATAATATAAATGATGATGTGTAATTAAGAAGAAAATAAAACTCCACATTAATTATAACCCTAAAATAACTTAAGCTAAAAAATTAAGAAAAATTAATTATAATGCCACTCCCAAAGGCTCCGTTCAGTTGTCGAGAAAATTGTGTGGGAAATTGATTCCCAGAAAAAGTGAAGTGAGGTGAAGTAAAATTAAAAGAAAATTATTTTTCTGTGAGTGTTCATTTGACAAAAGAATTTTGCAAGAGAAATTAAAGTTTAATTGTTCATTTGTTAGGAAAAAGAAACTTTCGGAAAAATTTTGAGAGTATTCACTCATTTTCCTTTTCCCGCGACGCAAAATCTTGTGTTTTTTGCAGGATCACTTTTGCAGGAAAGTAATTCTTGTAGGAAAACTTAAATTGGTAAGTCCTAGAATTTTCCTGCCAACTGAACACTAGAAAAGTTATGGGAAAATTGATTTTCCCATCCTTTTCTGTACTTTTCTGGCAACTGAACGGGGCCAAAAGGGAGTGCAGTGCGGTTATCAATTTGGGAAATCTATATAAGGATCTTGGGAGTGACATTACCTTTGTGCATACCGATACTCTGAACTATCAATGAATGAAGCACGATAATGTGCGCATAAATTGAATTGGGCCTCTAGGTGTATAGGGGGTTACTGTTTAAGTGGTATTATGAGATCAGTCACTTTGTACATATTGTCAAAAGTTAGATCTGTCTCTAATCCTTCCCCGCTCATACCCCTAGGCTTCGTTCAGTTGTCGAGAAAGTTGTGTGGGAAATTGATTCCCAGAAAAAGTGAAGTGAGGTGAAGTAAAAGAAAAAGATAATTATTTTCCTGTGAGTGTTCATTTGACAAAAGAATTTTGCAAGAAAATTTAAGATTTAATTGTTCATTTGTCAGGAAAAAGAAACTTTCGGGAAAATTTTGTGAGTGTTCACTCATTTTTCTTTTCCTGCGACGCAAAATCTTGTGTTTTTTGCAGGATCACTTTTGCAGGAAAGTAATTCCTGCAGGAAAACTTAAATTGGTAAGTCCTAGAATTTTCCTGCCAACTGAACACTAGGAAAATTATGGGAAAATTGATTTTCCCATCATTTCCTGTACTTTCCTGGCAACTGAACGGGGCCCTAATGATTGGGGACTACATGAGTTATGTTGTTGTTGTTATTGTTGTTGGAGTGACATTATCGATACCCAAAATTAAAATTAGTCTTTTTTGCATAATCTATGTGCAAATGAAAAATATCATTTACTATATTTTTATTATGTTATTTAAATTTTTCTGGAGCCGATGACTATTAATATTGTAATGCATCTTTTTGTTTTTTTAATATACATTGCGTTACTACTAGGGTAAAATCCCGATTCCGTCTCTGCTTCTCTCCAATACCCCTCATAGAAGCAGATGATAAACTACTTCCACCGCCACCGCCGCCACTAACAACCGATTGACTAACCAAATCTTGAGTCACCTCTCCGGACACCATGCGTGTCAGCGAGGACACTGTTACCGATGTCTCTACATTTCTATTGTGCCCAAAAAACGAGATCGGATCCCCTGTCCGACTTCCCTGTCCCACTCATCTCAACCATTGATCTGCGAGATCAACGGCCGAGAGAGACTCGGACAGGCGCCTGTCCGAATGTCAGTCAGACAGGGGATCCAAGGTGCTAAAAAACACCAGCCGCATCTTCGCCACCATTCCAGCTCCTTCATGCACCGCCTCTTTCCCTCCCTCCTCACCTGAGACGGAACTAGGATTTTATTCTAACATTGGCGAAATATATACTAAAAAAATAAAAAGATGCATTACAATATTAATAGTTATTAGCTCCAGAAAAAATTAAAATAATCTAATAAAAATTATAGTAAATGATGTTTTTCATTTGTACATGGAGTATGAAAAAAGACTAATTTTATTTTAGATATCGATAATGCCACTCCAACAGCAACAACAGAATTCATGTAGTCTCCAATCATTTGGGGTATGAACGGAGGAGGATTGGAGACAGACTTAACTTTTGGTAATATGTACAAAGTGACTGATCTCATAATACCACTTAAACAGTAGCCCCTCTATACGTGTTTTGTTGCGGAATTATACCTCAAAATCAAAGACAAATGGTATCAGAAAGGGCAAACTTAGAGACCCAATTTAATTTATGTGCACATTACCATACTTTCTTCATTGATAGTCCAGAGTATCGATATACACAAAGATTTATCACTCTCCAGATCCCTATATGAATTTTCGAAATTAATAACCGCATTCCCTTTTAGGAGTGACATTATACTCCCTCCGTCCCATATTGTTTGGACTTTTTCGATATTTGTGTCAGTTTTCAATCGCTTGTATCTTCCAACATGAATCTCCAACAATATGCAATATGGATCTTGTTTGATAGTTCTCGATTAGATCTATAATACAAAATTTTCAAAATTATAAAAAATATCATAAATTTGGAGATATAGAAGTTTAAAAAATTGTGCGAATATCGAAAAAATCCAAACAATATGGGACGGAGGGAGTAATTAAATTTCCTTAATTTTTTAGACTAAGTTATTTTAGGGTTAGAATTAATGTGGAGTTTTTTTTTTATTAATTACACATCACCATTTATATTATTTCATTTTGGCCCATTGAATTTAGTTTTAGAAAATACTTTTTTGGGTCTTCTTTCTTGAAAAAAAAAAAGAAAAAGATTTATGACTAGTATATATAATAAAAAATAAGGAAAAAAAATCTAACAGTGGTGAGAGCCATGAGACTATATAAGTCGGAGATAAATTTTTTTCACATATGATAATTATATTTTCTAAAATTTTTATCGTGGCAGCTGCCGCCACTAGACCCACTTTGTTCCAATTGTTGCTCCTCACTTCTCACCCTCACACCCCTGCCGTAGTAGTGTTAGGCTCCATTCCAGAAACTTTCTTAAAAAATAAACAGCTTATTTCACATTTTCAAATTCAGAAATAATGTAAATGAAATATAAATTTTTATTTTTTTTTGCATCGTATAAAAGATTTTGATAGAATCTATCAAACAAGATCTATATTGATAGGAAAATTATTTGTATAAATACATTATTTTTGAATTTGAAATTGCCTTCTTAAAAAATAAGGACTAAAATCGATTTGCGGAACGGAGCCTTAGTACCTTTCAATTTGCCACCCCGAAAACACACATGTTTTTCAAACAAACTTAACGCGGAAAACAATACGAGTATTTTTGTTGAAAGATTAATGGACCCAACTCATTTATTGCTTTCAAAGGAGACCCGGCGTGCTATATAAGCAAGTTTTTTTTTGATCAGCGTGTTATATAAGCAAGTTTTTTTTTTTTTCTTGGAAAGCTATATAAGCAAGTTGGGTGGTAGACTTGTAAAGTAAAGGCGGATAAAAAATAAAAATAAAAATTGTAAAACTAAGCGCCGCCATAGGAAAGGTGTCGGTTCCACCTCCTTCACAATGAAGCAATTTGCTTTGATTAAAGAAAAATAATTTTACGGACACAGAAATTAATTACGAAATTAATATATACCTATAAAATGAAGAACCAGTCTACTGGCATAGCAATTTGTGCACAGATTGTGCATAGATTTTTATGTGGGACCCACCACGGGTCCCACACAAGTGATCAGAGCCATTCATTATGTTTAAAACATTTTTTCAAGGGCCCCCGCGAAAAATCAGTTCAATTCAATACATATAAGTACTTGATTTAATCATTTAATTTTTCATTTGAGTTTTTAGAGAATGAAAAGTTAGATGACTAGATCAAGTATTTATAGGTATTGGATTAAGCTGATTTTTCACGGGAGCCCTTGAAAAAATGTTTTAAACATGAATGGCTCGAATCACTTATTTGGGACCCGTAGTAGACGCCACATAAAAATCTGTGCACAGATTGCTGTGCCGGTAGAGTTTCTGTAAAATGAATCTCGCCGGGCTAAATTCGAGTAAAATTATTTTGTGCTACCTGTTGCAATGTGTCTATTTCATTTTGTAACTCTAACCGATGAACAAATTTTACAGGTGTCACGTATTTTTCTGATCATGCTTTATATATAGTAAAGGCATATTGACTTATTTGGATTAGATTACCCGTTTGGCCAAATAAGTTAAGTGGTTTATTTTTTTGTTTTTATTTAAATTTTTTTCGTATTTATTAGTTTGTCGTTAATTTTTGGAGGATTATTGCATCATCATGATAAGAAGAATCTAACAAATAAAAAATTATAATCGAAATCAAATTTTTTTGAATAAAGACGAAAAAATTGGCTTATTTTTGTCTTTATTTAAAAAAATTAATTTCGATAATAAGTTTCCAATTTTTTTTCACTATTTAAAAGATCTCAATAAGATCTATATTGGTAGAAAAATTATTCGCGTAAATACATGATTTTTGACCTTGAAATTACCTTTTTTTTACAAAAAAAACTTTTAGCAAGAAAGTGGAACACCTACAAATTTTTGTGATTTTACAGTAAAAACTGGCAGGAAGGACTTAACCCGTCATTTCTTCCCCATTAAACTTTCTGATTTTAATGTAAAAACTTTCTGATTTTCGGTTCAATCGACAAATCACCCCCATTCACTTGCTGTATTTCTATCTTTTTCCTTTATTATATCAAGCATCTGTCTTTTTGGGAAAATGACTACCAATAACGTGTTTTGATAATTAATACTTCCTTCGTCCCTTATTTATAGTCCGGTATTCCATTTTGGGCTATCCCTTAATAAGTGTCCATTTTGTAGAGTTAGTGGATAAAAGTTGATGAATTGTCTATTTTGTCCCTAAAAGTAGATTCCATTTTAAAAAGTAAGTGAGTAAAGTGTAATGATGATGGGTAAGTAGGGAAAGTGGAGAAAAAAATCGATGTGAAAGGCATAATGATAATGTCTTTTTAATAAGTTGGAGTTACGAAGCATGACACTTAAAAAGGGACAGAGAGAGTACTTGTCAAGGATATTTTCAGTATTAACAAATGTTCTTAGTTTGTTCTTGACGGGTAGTAATTATCAAAACACGTCCTCGGACGTCATTTTCCCCGTCATTTTTGGTTTAAAATGTTGTCTTATATAATTTTTTTTTAATATTGATTAAAATTCTTTTATTTTTTTAATTTGTCTCGACAAACGATTAATCCCAAAATTAAGACGAATAACACAAAAAACGTAAGAAAAGTTAAAAATATCCAAATAAATTTTTACAAGAACGTACCTTAATAAGTAAGATATAAACTTGTACTACTTTTAAGAGGTTACCTGTCAATTCATATCCTAATAGACAACCCCTATTTATAGGCGTATAATTAAGGGGAAGCCGTACATCATTAGTGACGTAACTGAATACAATTAGCAGGCACAATTTTTCCTTAGTACAATTACTTCCCTTGTGACTTTTCTACTAACTACTGAGATCTCCCTATTAGATTTTGCCAGGTTTTCGGTAGAATATTCTTTTTGGGTTGGTCAATTTTTAATTCTTTTGAATATTGTTTGTCTTTGGAGGATACCGGATCTTTTGGGGACTTCTTAGCTGTACACGTAGGATCGGATAGAGGCGGAGATTTTAGGATCGGAATTTGGTTCGGTGGCTGTATCATTTTCATGAAATCTATATAAATAGATTGTAGCCGGTAGTATCCCACGGTACTTATTGCAGAAGAGCACTTCAGTTGGTACTAGCTATCTTCAACCTGGAAGTAGTTTCACGTGTTTTAAGCTCAACAAGATCTCCGCACACATGGCTGCTCCCAATCCAACCAAGAGCCTCCCTGCGCCGTCGGCAGTGGCGGCGGGTGGCGGCGCCGTTACTGCTAGATATCTTGAACTTGGAAGTAGTTTCACGTGCTTTAAGCTCAACAAGATCCCCGCACACATGGCTGCTCCCAATCCAACCAAAAGCCTCCCTGCGCCGTCAGCAGCGGCGGCGGGTGGCGGCGCCGTTACGGCGCCTCGTTTGATCCCAAAAAGAGGCCAGGTTCTGAGGAACATCCTTAAAATGTGCTTCCCATGTCTCTGTTCCCAAGGTGGGAAACGGCGCCGTTCGAACAAATCAGTGGTTTTGCCTTCCATTCCGTGATTATTACTCTTATTAATATTGCGGCGCGCCCTTTGTGTGGGTCGGTTTTGTTGGGAGAATACATGAAGGGGGAATTTTCTCCTCCTCCTCTTCTCTCTTCTAAATAAACACAAGGAGGTGATTCCAATTTGTTGGGGAATAAATAAAGGAAAATAAAAGAATTCCACTTCTTCTTATTTTCCTCTTTCTGTCTGTCTAGATCTGTACAATTATGTGGGGGCTTGATAAAGGAGGTGATTCCAATTTGTTGAGGGTTTTTTTTGTTGTGGAGTGTCTTACTGTACTAGTTTTTCTATCTTAATTAGTTTGATCAGCTTGGAGTTGTGTTAATATTGGAAATGGTGGTCAGGATTTAAATTTATTTATTTTATTGTTCCTAGGCTAAGATAGAATCGGGGATGGTTAACTTGTTTGATTACTATCTTTTTATAAAAAATATCCGTCCCTACAATAACCGAAATAACGAAATAATGAACACATGGTGACGTGCATCGTATCATGATAAGTAGTTTAGGTAACGAAGGATTGGGGCGGTGGACTTGATTGATTTACTGGCTTACCATATTTGGTGTATCGAAATTAGTACTACATGTATACATGCCTATATATATACGGTGTGGATAATTGAAAATCGAACCTGTTAACGTAAATACGGAGTACTTGACTTCTAAAGTTTATAAAGGCATGATCAAACACCACCACTATAAAATCGAATTAAATCATTCGTTTTAGATTGAGATTTGGACTAATTTTAGGGCAGGAGATGCCCACCTCTTGCCAGGCCCCCCTACGACACTAAACTGCAAAAATAAGAATCGAAGCGCCAGTCCTCTTTCCATCACAAACTGAAAAACCCCTAATGCAAAGTACTCAGGCGCAGGTGTGCATTCATACGCTCTCTTCTGTGCGCCTTTTCATTGTTATTATTATGTCTTTTGTTTTGTGCTTTCTAGGGTTTTACCTATCTAGTTTATCCAGGTATTAAATGCAGGATAGGAATTTAGTTTCTGGAAACTGAAGAGCCATTGTGGCATTGTGCTAAAAAATATCGTGCAATCTAGGTTTGGTAGGGAAATCTGGGGGATTTTTAGGATCACTATTGCATCCTCTGCAACTTACGTTGGCACCCAATTATCAAACCAAACCTATTTGTTGGCCTAGCTGTATTTTATTCTTTTTCACGATTGCGCTGTGCTGAATTTCATTGTAACTGGATTCATGAAACATAACCTCAAGACTTTTGCCATTTGTTGACTTTTGTATCCTCTCAACATTTGTTTGGGTTATCCAAAATATTATTGAAAGAACACAACAATACAGCGGAAAACCTAGGATATGTTTGACAAAGGTCAATGGAAGGAGGCTTAACATGTAAGAGCTGAGAACCTTTAAGTCTAAGCATTAAACTGGATTGTTTTGAAGAACTAAGGATGGAGTCTTCTGAATCCCTTGCAAAATCCTGTAATTTCTTTCTTGACATATTTAGTACACCATGGCTGCCCAAGCAATCTTTCTAAAAATGTTGTGGAAGGACTTGCCACTGAATTTCCCTATAAGCCTGTTAACCTCGTTTTCCCTTGCTTAGAATCTAATTCTTTGGTTCTGATACTTTTCTTATACCCATCCAAAGAACATAACAATGTCTTGGAATGGACATGGGATACCCCAATGAGATTATGCCAGTGAGCAACAGGTTGATGATTTCTAATTGCCTTCCAAGTGGCTGCAACTTTTAAAGTAAGGGGTGGAGAGATAAGACATTGCCCTTGATCGGACCTAGCATAGTGTGGTTGGAAATTTGGAAGGAGAAAAGATGGAAATGGCCACACCCATTGATCATTGTAAACAACAGCGAAACTGAAGCATTTGTAGGATTCCCTGAAGAGGCCATGATTCTGGGACCAAAGTAAGCACTTAGAAGTCCTTGAGGGAGCCAACTATCATGCCATAGGAAAGAATTTTGGCCATCCACAACGATACGTTCAATAAAGGTTTGGCAAGGGGTCTAAGATTGAGAAGTTTTCTCCAGGTCCATGAACAACTTGAAGCAGCTTTTAGAGTCCAAAAACAAGACTGCAATTTATTTGTTAGAGATGTTAGATACTTAGGTTCCTTGGACTTACTATTTCATTTTTATTACGTATTTGGGCTTCAGAATACTTGGTCAATGGCTTGCTCTTTTGTTAAGCATACTTCTGCATCCCCTTAACCATTCTATATGACATTTTGAATCTGAACTTTGAAGTGATGATTATTATTAACATGCTCGTTGCAACTTTGCAGATTTTTTCTGTCAAGGCTCATAATTTTGTTACTATGGGAGAAAGCGAGACTGTGCTTGCTCAAACATCTGCAGTGATGGAGCAGACATCTGCTGGCTCTTCTTCCACTGATTTTGGCAACACTTTCTCAGGTGCCGATGCCTTTGCTGATGACGGGGCAGGTACCACCACTACAAAGACTCCTGGAGATTTGCCTGCTTCTGCTTGTGCGACTCCTGATGCTTCCAATGTAGGTGTTGGAACATATAGTAATTCTTCCTTGCAGGAAGCTCCTGCTGTTACACTTCATGATTCTAAGCCATCCTATGAAGGGGCTGATGCTTGTGAGAATTTTGTGGGCCCTGAAAACACTGTCGTAGATACTTCTCAAGTTGCTAGTCCTGATTCTTCCATAAATGCCAATGGTGTTGGTGAAGGAAGAAATTTTCCATTGGCCGGTAGTGAGAATGGGAATCCATCAGATGATGTTCATGGATCTACTTCTGTGCACCAGGCGCCGGATGGGTCTGGTGTGTCTCTCTGCCACGTTTGTAGCATATGGTTACCTCTTATTTTTTTAATTTTTTGCACTTGTCGCATTTATGGAGATGATTATTTGGATTTCTTTTACAACATCTCATTTGGATTTGGCCTTCCATGACTATGTTTTGCAAATCTTTTGGGTTATGTGCTATATGCTCTTCGTTTGTCTTGTGATTTTCAACCTGCTTGTTGTAAACAAGAAGTCAACAAGATGAAGCTGCTAAATGTCCTATTTGCTGGCTCAATGACAACTTTTAATTAACTACCACTTCCATTTGTAGCAAATGTAGTAGCTTTATTCTTTAATATGCTCTGTTGCTCAAGGATTGCAAGATTTTTGTTGATTGAACTGGATCAAAACACTTATGGCTGATGTACCATTGATTTGGTTTCTTAGACAACTCCTTTTCTCTCCCTTGTTCCCTTCATATCTGCCTTTGTACCGGGCATTAGCTGCAGTGTGATGAATTGCGTGCAGTTGTGTTGAACTGGGGGGCATTGGGTTGCCAGCCGTGTAGACAGTAGTATTAAACAGTCAATCACTCTTTCTTGTGGTCCTTTTTTCTGTTTCTGCTCAATTTCTCTCTTGTGCTCTGATGCACCTTGTGTTGTGGTGATGATTCTTCTTGCTTTTGTTGTTAATTTTTTTTGGCAGCCTTGGCTGCTGAAGAAGAACGACTGTGGAACATAGTGAGAGCTAATTCCTTGGATTTTAATGCATGGACTGCCCTAATTGAAGAGACAGAGAAGATGGCAGAGGTATGTAAAGTTGATTTCCTGATGTTGAAAACAAATGTCGTATCTTTTTACAGAATAAGTACACAGGCAGCCATCTGGCTGTATTATTTCTTTTCACTTTTCAGTATTCAGAACTCCACATCTTTGTGTTTACACGTGTTATTTGATGTGCCTCTTTTATCTCCCGCTCCCAGTCATTTAGATTCAAGCTTATTATTGTTGGACAAAATGGGCAAGCTATTTAGACGTCATTATGATTCTCTGTTTTATGAACTTGAATACCCCTTGTGTTAGTGGTATTTCGCTTTAGATGAGTACATTAGTGCTGGATTTAAAAGTTTTAAGGCAGATCTGTCTGTGAACTACTTTTCTGCAAGCCTAAGTGATTCATTTGAAAAGGATAACAGTGAATCTCATATCTTGCTGGAAAATCCCTTAAGCTAGTGGGGTCCTGACCTATACAATACAATAAAAGTTAAGATGGCAGCTCTTTCATGGTATTAAATTTTGGTGTTAACGGTGAAAATGTAAGGGTAAGTGTAGGTGTTAATTTGAGCTTTTCTGGGGCTCTGAATATGAACTTAAGGACACTATGGTCTATCAGGAAGATAGGAAGGGAAAAGAGAGGAAGGGAAGTGCTCATCCTTGTGAGTGTCGGGGAAAATGATCGGAACATAGTCAATGAAACTACACACCTAGAAAGAAATAATGTTTCAGAGAACCAGAAATACTATAGTGATGATATCGATATGGTGAGAGAGTTGTTCTGTTGGTATGTATTAGCTTAATTGGCACCAACTGATATCATTTTGTCCTTTCGCAACACCTCCTTGGGATACCTTTGCAATGTTTGTGGTTTTCTCTTTCAGATTATTATACTATAGGAACTGGTTACCTCATTTTACACTTTCTTCAGAAAATTTTCTGTTGGACAAGGGGTGTTACTATAGCGGCAACTATTAATGGTTGGTCACCTTGAATTGATCCTCCCTCACCCTTCTTTGTTGAGTTATTTTGGATTGCTCGTGGTTTCCACTTTCCGCTGTGTCATCAGAAGGTTGTAGCATTGACCCTTTGTCTTTGAGTTCTATGATTCTATCTGCTGATCGTATATTGTGGGTTACTGTTGCTATTTCATTACAAATAAATTAGCTTTTTGAGGGGTTTCCTATGGACCATTGTAGATTCTGCAATTAAGGGATTGATTGTTTGCATCTGAAATTATTCGCATATGCATCTGCGCATTTATGCTGTGCTTTCTTAACCAGAAGGAGCATCCATTTGTTTCTTATATGCAGGGTAATATTCTGAAAATCCGAAAAGTTTATGATGCCTTTTTAGCGGATTTTCCTTACTGTTATGGCTATTGGAACAAGTACGCGGACCATGAGTCACATTTGAGCTCTCTGGACAAAGTTATGGATGTGTATGAACGAGCTGTTCAGGGGGTGACGTATTCCGTGGACATGTGGTTGCATTATTGTGCATTTGCCATCAGAACATCCAGAGATCCAGAGATGATTCGAAGGTAATTTCTGTGAATTGGTTCATTGTTATTGCAATAACCTAATTTCTAACCTTATTTTGTATGCCTGCTACAGCGACTCGTCCCATGTCTGGTGGAAGGTTTGTTTCGCATGCACTTCAGAAATATTAGCTTTCTGATGTGTCTGCTACTGGGTTTGGTAGCTCTTTGGATTTATCTAAGTTTTAATTCCATTTTGGCCTCATTCCCCATTCTTCAACTTGGGCTGTGTCATAGTCCTTGTAGTTCTCTATGAATCTTGCTGTTTAACTATGACACTTTGAGGTGCATCTATAAGAAATTGCTGCCGGGAAGATCTCGTCCAAGTTAAAGGCTACATGGCCTCTATCACTTCTCCATTTCGTGGACATTGTATGATTTGTTTCAGGAAGGTAAACGGAGCGTATTATGCCTAAATTTTTAAGTGTCATGTGCTATTACAGTGAATAATTCCTTGTTCAATAACAGTGCCACCGCCACGTCTTGTGGACGTGCTTGCCATGGCTAAGCTTTCGTTTCCTACTACAATGATAGATATTTTCATTGTTTCTCAGGCTATTTGAGCGAGGATTAGCATATGTTGGAACTGACTACCTATCTTTCCCACTTTGGGATAAGTACATTGAATACGAGTACATGCAGAAGGAGTGGTCCCGGCTTGCAATGATTTACATGCGGATATTAGAGAATCCTAACCAGCAACTGGATCGCTATTTCAACAGGTGATTGCCTTTTTCTTTTTTCGATGTTTCTGTTTTTATAACACAGGTGTTTGGATACTACCCTGTATTTTTCTTGCAAGACCAAAGTGCAAATGTGTGCTATTTGAATGTACTCAATGGAAGATTATCTCTGCTTTAGTTTTGTGGAGGAAAGTGCTTTAGTTTATAGCTTCTTAAATCGTCTGGGGAAAAGAAGAAATCTTGTGAATCATGATTGCCACATAAAACTGCTACTAATGTTCACATGATTATGGTTTAGAGAATGCCGCTTCTGAGGACAGCGGTCACTAAAACAGGGAGGGATTCTGTCCTTGTGATTATCACAAAAAAATAGGGGGGGAATTGCTAATGTGAAGAATAATGTCATCGTGTGGTTTCCACAACTCTGTTGCACTATTGAACTAGTTTCATGAGGTCTTAAATGCAAAGTTCTGTAGTTTTCGATATTTCATAATCCTAGATGGATGTCATCATGTCAGGTTGTTATAATTGAATGGAAGTTGCATGGGTTGTTCCGCTTGTCACTACACGTTGTTTTGATGAATGGACATGGACTCTAAATCATACATTGGGGTTCAATTTTGAGTTTGTGTGCAAACAATTGAGATTATGAGTATCCTTTGTCAGTGACATTGGTTGGTTGCGAGCAACTTATCTCCTTAGACATTCAACTTCTGTTAGTGGAGATTAGGTTCTTTCGAGTAATGGGCCTGGGAAGAAGTTAAAGCAACACAAATTTTCAGTTGGGTCTGAAGGTTGTTGCATGATGTATAATTGTTTGCGGTGCTAGGTATTTCATGACAAATGGTAAAGCCTTGGGTTTGGGAAGTTTTGAGCAAACCCAGCTGGATAAATCTTCCATGCTTCTTTTGATCTTCAGCTGGTGGCATCACTTTCGTCATTGATGATGATCAAACCAAAATGACTGTGCAGTAACTTATTGTTTCTGGTTTTGTTTGTGTAGTTTTTACTCTTTTCAATGCATTTCTTTTCCTAAAACCCTATGGTAACTCTTTATCAGCCAAGAAAGGAATTCTGCTTCTAATTTCCTCCAATTTTTATGTAACTGGAAGGAGAAGTGTAAGCTTTTGGTTTGTCTTAAGCATTCATAGCGGAAAAAAGTTAATCTACCTAGGAACTATAGTTTCCTTCTGACCCGTAATTCTCGTTGTATCAGATAGTTTGATATGGTTGGGGTGCCATTCTAGCTATTCCCTGATGTTGATTTTCTTTCCCCCAGATTGTTTGTCCTTGAGCATTTGATTCTTGTATGTTGGATGTATTGATGCATTAGGTTACAGTTTTATTTCAAGAATTGCAATTGTGCTTGAATCTCCGATTTGATTATCTTGTGTTGTGCAGTTTTAAGGAACTAGCTGGAAGTCGACCTCTTTCGGAATTGAGGAGTGCCGAGGAAGTTACTGCTGCAGCTACTGAGATTCCAAAAACTAGAGCTCAGGAAATGGAGGCCGAGGTTCATCCTAATGCTGTTGAAGAATCTGCTAAACCTGTAAGTGTAGGCTTAACAGAAGCCGAGGAATTGGAGAGGTATATCACCATCATAGAAGAGATGTACAAGAAAGCTAAGGAGTTGGATTCTAAGATCATTGGTTTTGAAACAGCTGTCAACAGGCCCTACTTTCATGTGCTGCCCCTCAATGTTGCAGAACTTGAAAACTGGCATAACTATCTTGATTTTATTGAAAGGGGAGACGACTTTAATAAGGTAGTTTGAGTTTGTTGTTCTCAGATTTGAATTTGTCCATGATTTGTAGTTTTTGTTGTCCTCCTTGTAATACTTTCATTTACTGTTAAATAATGTGTGCCGCATCTTGTGGTTTATTGCTAAAACCTTTGGATGAAGTGTCTTTTAAAACGGGATGTTGTACTTGAACAAAAGCATGGGCGCTTCCATTTGGTTTCCATAAGGCTTAGTGTTCTACACCTTACCTTTGTGAGCAACATTTTGGATTCGTGATTTGCTGTATTGTGGAATTCTTGTTTTTAAGTTCCAATGTTATGCATGCAGGTTTTTCTGACTTCCTAACGATCTATATCTGTCAGGGAAGGAGGGTCCCTCCGTCCATTATTTAGGGGCCTCCCTCTTTCATCAACGGAGTACTTGTGCATTTTCTTTGGTTCTTTCTGTTTCATATAATGTCTTTCGTTCATGTCAATTTCGAATGAGTTCTTCTAACCAAGGATTTTGTTTATATGAATCAGGTTGTCAAGTTATATGAAAGATGCCTAATTGCTTGTGCAAATTATCCTGAGTATTGGATAAGGTATGTTTTATGCATGGAAGCTCGTGGAAGTGTGGATCTTGCAAAGAATGCACTTGCTCGTGCTACTCAAGTCTTTGTCAAGGTAATACCTGTCCCTGTTATACTAAGTTTGTTTTGAATTGTTGGAGATTGTTTTGATCTACATGTGTTAAAATGATTTTGAACTTCTCGTTTCCATTTAACAGAGACAACCAGAAATTCATCTTTTTGCTGCTAGATTTAAAGAACTTAGGGGGGATGTTCTAGGAGCCCGAGCTGCCTATCAACTTATGCATACTGAAATTTCCCCTGGTCTTTTAGAAGCTTCTGTCAGGCATGCAAACATGGAGCATCGCCTGGTAAGATGGTTTAAAGTAGCTTTTGAAGATTCCTTGTGGAGTTTCATGTCACATATCATAATTGTTTTTTTTTTTTAAATTTGATTCTGCAGGGAAACCGAGAAGATGCTTGCTATGTGTATGAACAGGCCATTGCCATTGAAAAAGGAAAAGAAGATTCGCAAACTTTGCCTTTCTTGTTTGCACAATATTCAAGGTTCTTACATTTGGTACGTGGTGTTTGTATTTCATTTACAAGCTGTTAAACAATTAAGAAAAAGGACCCGTTTCCCCTTCCTCCTACTGCCTTTCGGACAAGCAGGCCATTGGGTTAGGTTTATGGGGTCCAAATAAAAATTCATAATGTGGAGAGTGAGTTCTGCCTTAATCTTCAGCCAATCAAAGTGAAAGATTACCCATTTGTTCTTCAATTTGCTGCAAAACAATGTCAAATTTATGTATTTTATGTCATTACAAGGAAATGTTTTCCGTTTTCTCTTTCCTTCCAAACAACCACCCCCCCCCCCCACTTTTTTTTTTCTCTCTCCCAGGATCAGTATATTGGAATTTTCCTTGAATTTTGTTTGTCATGTTTTTTTATTCCTCTTTAATAATGTGGCCTTCCAGTCTAGATTGATTTGTGTTCTTGGCTGTAGGTTAAATAGTTGTTACCCTTGGATCAAAGGATTAGTCCAATCATGCTTGGAAATCGGAAGTTGGGAATAGAAGTTCCAACTTTGTATAAATATGCTCCATTCACTAAGAATCTTATTCTGATGTCTGTCCATCGTCTGTTAGGGGTGTGCAAAAAACCCGCAGACCCGACCCAACCTGAAGGGTCTTGGGCGGGGTCGAACATGTGGTTCGGACAGGTGCGGGTTTACTTTCTATTAAAAATCAGATTTTGGTTCGGGGTGGTACATTCCTTACCCGTGGGGTTGGACCCAACCCGACCCACCTAAAGGTTAAACCCGACCCAAAGTAAAGAATTGGGCTCACGGACGGTTCTTACCACATGTGCGATTCGGTTTGCGGGCCTAAATATTCTTACCCGACATTGTTGGGTTTGGGGTTTGGGTCAAAACCGACCCGGGCACACCAGTAGTCTGTATCACTATGACCATGTGTCCCCCATTGTTGAAATGATGTCTCTGGTTATTCTGATTATGGTTTATGATAGTCAATTCTGCTGGTATCATGGTAGGTATTCCATGATGTAGAAAAAGCTCGGGAAGTACTTGTTCAAGCAGTTGAGAATGCCCAGCTGTCGAAACCACTCTTGGAGGTTCTTTCTCACTTGGTTTCTTTTATGTGAAGTCTGATTGACCTCGACAATTGGTTCTTACCAGTTACCAGTTGCACTTCCTTTTCCTGATTTGTGCAGGCTTTGATCCATTTGGAATCAATTCAGCCCACTCAAAATCAAATTAGATATATAGATTCATGGGTTGAAAAGTTCATAGATCCTAGCCCTGACAACCCAGGTGTTGCAAGCATCGCCGAGAGAGAAGAGCTATCTAGCATTTTCTTGGAGGTGATGTTTAGATATTTTTGTTTCAGACTATTCTCGGAGAATGGGTTACAGCTTACAGATTTGTCTGGAACTCATTCTGCAGGTTGTGAAAAAATTGTGTTTCTCATGTCTACATATGGATTTGACTGATTTGTAAAGTTGACATTTAACTTTTACTATCCAAATTTCGTTCGCTTGGCCAATGAAATACAAAAACTATGGAGTGTTATCTGATTGATGGGTAGTCAACAAATCTCCAAAATAGGTTTCGAAAACTGTCTGCGTTTTTCCGGACAAGTTTTCTATGTTTTAAGAAAATGGGAACATTAAAGAATAAACAGGTAGCATCTCTATTATAAAACAGAAAGGTGTGGGGACAAGTTGTTGGAATGGCTTAGATTCATTTGATCCAAAGGCTGTAGTGTATCCTCCCACTTCCCGGTTAAGTGCCCATGGTTTTCACCTAAATCACACAATTGCCATCCCCTTCCAACCGGGATGCGTAGTGCCGTAGGCACGGGCTAGCACTAGTACTACAAAACATACCCTTTATTCCTTTTGTTGTTTTCATTGTTTTGGAATAATTATGCTTTCTTTTGAGCACATATTTATTTGGATTGATCCCCATCAATGTTCTACTCCCTCCGTCCCACTTTGTTTTGCTCTTATTCCTTTTTGTGATGTCCCAAAATGATACGCTTGTTTCAAAAACTTTCCATTTTTGGATATCAATTTTACCATTTTACCCTCATTTTCTTTTACATTTAAAGTGAAATTTTCTCCCTCCCAAATTTGAATTTTAAACATGGTTTGAAAGAAAATGGAGTAAAGGATGGGCAAGAAATTGATTGGGCCCCATCTCTCGAGACATGATAGGAGTAGGTTCAATTATTTTTTTTTAACAAAATTTTAGTATTCCAATACTATTTTCTAAAAGGGTAAAATGGAAAATTGATCAAAAGTCAATCAAATTGTAGTGTTTTCTTAAATTTCGTGCAAGTCAAACTAGGCGTAACAAAGTGGGACAGAGGGAGTAGTTGGTTTGACATTTGGTTTGATTATGGTGGGTCACACATCATGTTCGACTTTTCATTATGTGGTTCTCTCGAGTTGAGGGTATTTTCTCTGTATTGTTAATGATATGGTTCCACGGTTGGTTTTTGCGTTATGGGTTAATTATATGTCTGAAAGTGTTGTGCCGATGATTGATTTTGCAGTTTTTGGATCTCTTTGGGGACGCAAAATCTATCAAAAAAGCTGTTGATCGGCATGCCAAGCTCTTCTTCCACCACAAGAGCACACC
>BPLS01020303.1:0-25615 GCA_019656275.1 Rhododendron kiyosumense | reverse complement strand
TGAGGCTCCCGCAATTGCAAGCCTGGGTAAGGGTCCGATGTAATTGTTCGCTCCAATGATCTCCCTGCTTAATTCCCCAGATTGCATCTATTCCATTATTGTGTCGGCGACCAGAAAGTATTCCATGCAAACCATGGGAGAATTGATCTCTAGCGTTGTTATTAACATGGCAAATTGCCATGTAAGATTTTGAGTTGACAACTCACGTGCCAAGTTCTTACGCCCCTTGTTTCTACCCCTCATACAACTCATGTGCCAAATTTTTCAGAGGGCTAAGAATATGAAATCTTTATTTGATAAAACCTCTTAACAATGACCAATATTGGCATAACTAAAAAGTTTTGTTAAGCCTTTAGCCAACAAACAAAGCAATTCAGGCCGAAAATGCTTAAATGCAACAAGATAATTAGATTTTGCAGAAAGACAATTTACGAAATAACAAATGCAAGTTTTCTACGTAAAACTAATCAAAAATTAAAGGGTATAACAAATGGATGGTGAAGCTTACTCGGACAGTCTCATCATGGGTATTGAGCTTCTTTGAAACGCGTTTTCTCAGATTCCGGATCGCAATTTTGTCGTCGTCATCATCTGCACATTCTTCGGCCAACTCATACCTAAACTCCACAATGGATAAATTTAGAGAAACATGCAAACAAATAATACCAGCAGATATTTATAGGTATGGATATATTTAGAGATGCATGAAAACAAATAACACCACGCGAGCAAGGCAGTCGCTTCAGGTCTCCAAATTTTATCGGGAATGGCTTCCCCCAATCAGTAAAAGTTTTTTATAGTATAAAATCAAATGTTGGTTGATTTATCAGACCTTTTGGAAGAATGTGAAGAAGTGATTGGAGCCTGGAGGATGGTTTGATTCTTGACGGATTTTTAATTAAGCATCCGAATTAGTGATCCTAAATGTATCTTTATATCGGATGATAAACTCAATTGATTAAGTACAAATTAGCATAAACATAGGAGGACCACATATCTTTTAGTCAATAAAAAATGTAATGTTGTGCGGTTGCGGTTAAATTGTACTATCACTATAAGTTATTGCCTTATTGGTATAAATTACTCAGGTGAGAATTAAGTTATGGAAAATGATATTACCACTGCAAAAATTAACGCAGACACTCCAAAATTAGTATAACTCCAAAGCCACTTTCCTTTATTTTTTAGAGTGTCTGCATCAATTTTTAGAGTGTCAATATCATTTCTCTAAATTATTATTATTATTATTATAAAATACTCAGGTTAGAATTTAGAGGTTTGCTCTATCTTATATAAGGTCTCAAAACCCCTTAGGTGCTAACCGTGCTGTCAACTGTTTTGGGGCTAATCCATACCGAGCAAAGCCATGACTTTAATTGAAATCCCACAAGTAGGCGGGATTGGACCCAAAAATAAATTATAAGGTACATGTAAACAGAATCGGACATCTGACTTGTGAAAAGTAAATAAAATGAAATATATCATCGAGCCTCGGCCTCATTTTACGGGTTCACTTTGGGTCCCGAAAAATTAGAAAGTTTGTCCCCACAGATTGTGCACTGATCGCTGTGTGGGGCCCACTCTGAGTCCTACACAAATAATGCGAATCGTTCATTAACTATAAGGATTGTGATTTTAGCACTCCAAAAATTGATTGAGAGGCTCCAAAACTGAACTGTGTTGATACACAAAACAACATTGTTTTGGAGCCCCTCCATCAATTTTTAGAGTGCTAAAATCAATTTTTTAAATATAAATACTTTTCATTCAGATTTGCAACTGATTGTTTTGCTGGGGCCATCGAACAATTATTTTAAATTTATTAAATGACTAAATTTAATAAACGACTCAGATCGTTTGTGTTTGTTTTTACGGGACACGACGATCTGTGCACAATCTATGTATAGAAAACCTGTGTCAATAGTCTGGTGACGAAAAATTGCACGGGGCTCTAAGAGAGAGAGAGAGAGAGATAACTTACGCGTGGGAAAAGGCTTGAAGATAGTAGATATCCTGAGAGACAAAATGGAGAAAAGATTGAGGATCCAAAACACCAGAGGCCAAACACACCACGAACGGGGTGTAGAGTGTGAAAACCGATTCGTTCCTGAATTTGATCCACAGCCTCCTCGCTATCCCCCCTCCTCCTTCCGATTCATCTCCAACCCCCATCCCCATTCCCGCCAAAATTATAATCCAATTTCCCCAAGATTTTCACTTCAAACTCTGATTCCCTGACTAGAAATGAACAAAGACAGGATTTTGTGTTTGGTAATAGAGTTTCGGCTCAAATAAAAAGGGCGTGTTTTCGGTGTGAAGGAACCAAGGATTCTAGAGAGAGATGGGGCCGGGAAGTAAAAGTCCTGGAGAGAGAAAGAGAAAGATGGTTTTGTTTGTTGGTTGATTGTTTGTTGTTTACGTATGAATTTACACTCGGTCCAATTTTGCGGGAAAATCCGCGTGATACCGTTTAAGAGAGAGAGGCGGCGGGGTCAACAAGTGAAGGGGGACACGGGAGAGTCGTGAGAAGGAGGTTGGGGGGAACGAACACGGCGAGACCGAGTCGACGGCGATGGAGCGTCAGCGTCTGCGTCAGCCACCGGTTGGATTTGGGAAAGGCATAATAAAACAGTAGAGAACAGAACAGAAAGGGGAAACAAGAAAAGCTGGTTGGTGGGATTGCACATGTTCTGTCCGTGTCCTCGTCTCTGTCCACGTACCAAAGCCATAGGCGTCGGTATCGCGTTTGGATTTTTCTACCTTTTTATGGAAAATTGATGTTTATTTACCCACCTCTTTAAGGTTGGTTTTGATTGCTTTCATTTAAAATAAAATAAAATAAAACTTTACGTCTTTTCGAAATGTAATGACCAGAAGGGCTGCTGATGCTAATGATCCGCATGAGAGAGCCGCATAAGTCTATACCATCACACTTAAGGATAATAAAGGAGATATGTGAATCTCTAGGATAATAGATGGAATTTTATGTAGGACAGATTAATCGTACTGTGTTTGATTTAGGTGAGACAGAGAATGGAATACGAAATGAAGAATCTTTTTTTTTTTGTCATAATTGAATGAATGAAGAGGGAAATAATCCCAAGGATCTGGGCTAACTAATATCACCCCTTCAGATGGTATTGAATAATCCTTTTCATGGGAGGCCTAATCTTTAGTACTTTCACACGACAAACGTGGAATTAGTTAATCCTAAGAAACATGTCCTTGTATCATAAATGGAGAATTACAATCCGAGTATCAAACACGCCCAAGTATTAACGAGAAGAAAAAGTAACTATCTGTCAATAACCTAAATAAAGGAATTGGGGGCTTAAAAAGGCCATTTGGAAATGGTCACCACCAAATTAAAAGTTTAAGAAAAATGCTCTTTTCATTGATGTGATTTAAGGCCGGGTCTAAACCATCGAGAGAGTCATCAATGGAGACTCCAAAACCATGGATTGAGACCATTTGTTAATTAATAACTTCATTCTATTAGCAAAAATGCTACGCACATAATTGTTGTGATCGCTGTGTTGATTGTGCGCCTAATTTTAGTCACCTAAATGTGTTTTGACGGCCTAAATTTTAAAAAAAATTCTTTCGAAAAAAAGTTTAAGCAAATTCTAGCCGTTTATTACAACGATGAACAGATAGAGATTGATTTGTTCTATTAAAGCTAAGGTTTCAAATAGTCCCCTCAAGTCTAGGTATTGAAGAGAAGAAAAGGTAACTAGGATGGAAAGTACGAGAGAATGTAAGAAAAATTCTACTGCGCTCAATAGTTTATTTTAGTATATTTACCTTTTCTCTTTCTTTTTAAACCAAACGAATTGGGAGATAGTGTTGTGCACATTACCGCACCTTTAAACCATCAGATTATGCATTCAACGGTTCGAATCTTATTTCGGCAATAAACGACTTTCAATCGTTGATTGTTGAGACGATATCCGAACCATCAGATACATGCTCCGACTACTCGAATATGTGCAATATTGTACTGCGCACACCACAGCACCAACCCGAAAGTCCAAACCAAACAATGGAGGAACTTTTGTCAAAAAAGTCATCTATCTTTTTCTTCTTTTCCACAATTTCCCAAAAAGGGCCCTCATCAGAGTAGCTTCACATGTAAATCAGAAACCTGTGCAGAAGGGAGAGTAAAGTTGAATAGCAGTACTTTGCAAGCAGTGAAGACAACAAAACTTTTCCATTTGTTTGAGAAATTTTCCGGTGCCGGGTGGGCACGGAACACGTGATATCCGGTACCAATCTCGGCTGTCCAATGAAGTTTTGGACGGCTCAGATCTATTCAGCTAATTTTAAAGTGTGAAATGACTAAAATATCTCTCGGCAGCCGAATGGATCTAAGCCATTCAAAACTTCATTGGACGGCTAAGATTGATGCCGGACACCACGTGTCCCGTGCTCATCCGGCACTGAAAAATTCCTCTATTTGATGACTTGATGTAATGAACTAACCTCAAAACACGTGAAGAGAGAAAAGCCCGAGTGCAATTTTGTTCATCGTCTTTAAAAGAGAGTGAACATTACCCTTTCTTTCATTAGTTGAACTGGTATGGACTCCACTACAAAGTGATATCATACTTACTATACAATACACTTTTTGGTAAGTATGACATCACTTTGTAGTGAGATCCACATCATTTCAACCAATAGGAAGGAAGGTAAACTCAACTCGAAAAGCCCTGCTGACGAACCAATCCCATCAATTCCTACCTTCCGTCGTCTGCCGAAGAACCAACCACCGGATTCTCTCTCTCTCTCTCTCTCTCTCTCTCTCTCTCTCTCTCTCTCTCTCTGGAGTGGATTTATTCCGTAATTTTAATGTATAAAGTGGGTTTGTTTAAGCGTGGCCAAATCTATTTTTATAAAAATAAAATCACCAAAATTGTCCCCAATTATTTACCAATCCATTTCGATCAATATGATCTTCATGATAATAAAAAAAAAGATCAATATGATCTTCAAACAAGGTTCATCTAATTGACAGGCTCTAACACTTGAACAGTCTCGATCAAGAAATAAATTCGAAATGAGTTTGTAATTTACCAATTAGTTGTCGTAGTTCCTATAATGTGGGTTCAGATTCCATCCAATTTGATACTGTCCATTATGGTCCATTTAATTGCTATGATTTACTGCAAGAAATTCAAGGCTCCCTATTATGCTACATTCCAGTCTTATGTTTGCTCTTAAACGGCACTAGCAACTTATTAACAAAAAAACCCTTCAATGTGAAATTTTTTTATTCTTAAGTGAGCATGATTTTGTGGGGCCCATTTTGGGTTTCACAAAAATAACTCAAACCGCAAGTTATTCTTAAAATACATTTTTATGGGTTCTTGTAACAGGTCATCCCCCCAAATATCGACCCGCCCAAGGTGAGGAAGATCATCTCTAACAGGTCATCGTCCTCATTCATTCTCTCTCTCTACATGTTATATCTCACCACACCTTTAGTCACAAACGACAGTCAATTCTCTGCGAATTGTTCTGGCCTCACATTTGAGCTATGCAAACGCTCAATCCTTATTCGAATTGTACATGATTAATATTTGGCTATCAATCTCATTATTTCACGTTTTCTAATTTAATTCAGGTCGCTCCTCTTTGTCAGGTGCTTGGATTTTGTGTTTGGCAATTCTTGTCTTCATCACCAAAGCTATCATTTTTCATTCCTTTAAGGTGTACCTTTTTTTTTTTGTCAAAAAGAAATACTTTAAGGTATACTTCTATGGGTTATATGGGCATTTGGTTACATTTCTGTAAAGGCAAATTGCAAAGTGTAAAAGCCCTGTGTTGATTATGTGATGGATCCTTGGTTGTGGTCGATTCTCTCATAAAAGAGCTCGATGAGGTTGAAAGCTTTGGTTTTTCTTATCAAGAGAAAAACCACTTGCCAATTTGAGCCGTGTAGTGTGAATTGACATGGTTTTAACTATCCACAAAAAAAATGTATCCCAAATGTACATTATAGTTCGTTAGAGTAGACATAACATTGATTAGGCGAAGAAGAGTTCTTGCTCCTTTTAATCTTTGTATCCATTACATTCGATTAATCAAAAAAAATTCACTGTTAAAAAAAAAAAGATTAGGCGAAGAGGTCTACTTAGTTCCTTGATTCTACTCAGTTTCTCTCTCAGCTTATAGCAGTCTGTTCATGCTCCAATATCTCAAAATCTGATTTTGATTCTTTATTGTAGTTGATGGTACTTCATTGAAATTTTACTCATGTTTTCAAAATTGACTCTATTTATTACTGTATTCAGTTGTAAAAGCAGTTGCTGCACCAGATTCTGCTGTGGAGTTGCCCTTAACTGCAGAAAATGTGGAGGGCATGCTGGATGAAATTCGACGTTCTCTCATTGCAGACGGTGGCAATGTGGTTCTGCACGAAATTGATGGCAACGTTGTGAGGTTGAAGCTACAAGGACCGTGTGGCTCCTGTTCAAGTTTTGTAACGACTGTGAAAAGACGGCAATGTTGTGAGGTTGAAGCTACAAGGACCGTGTGGCTCCTGTTCCGTTACGTTCATTTTGCTTTTTTTGCTTATGGGCATATGCCCATATCCACAGTAGCTTCACAAAACTTTCTTCCAATTTTACCCCTTTGTGCATGTACAAATCAGAAACCTGTGCAGAAAGGAGAGTAAGAATACTAGTGTGCAAGCAATGAAGCAAAACAAAACTTTCATTTGATGACTTGATGCAATGAACTAAAAGGTCTAGAGAGAACAACATGGATGGATTGTCTAACCCGCTATAGGAAGCTGAAAAAACTTAAACCCTACTGTAAAATCCTAAACCCACTTTATTCCACATCTCGCCGCTCCATTCTGCTTTGAGAAAATCGCTATTATCACTCCATTTCCCTTTATTTATTTCTCGATACAGAGTAGCAAGGGCACATGAATTCCTCAAACAGGGAAAAACTATCTGGGACACACTTGTGAGGTTTTGAGCTGATAATGTGCGGTACACCACCTTCACTTTCATCTGTTTCCCCACTGAAGCAGCAGCCCAAGCAGGGTTTTGTTCACTGCAGTACAATCTGTTGCTCTTCTTGCTTATAATCTCGGGTTTCTTGGGCATGTCGCGTATAACTCAAAAGTATGGGATGCCACTTGATCTAGATGAGTACTCGGACACCAACTTAAGGAACATGGAAGACTTGTCTTCCAGCAATCGTGCTGGAGTATCGTACTCTGCAACTCGGCCTGCAAAGCATCCCACAATCAAGTTTATTGATTCTTCAGCATAGTGTGCGCATATAAATAACCTAAGATAAAGCTACCCAGAAATTCTGAGCCAAAATCGGGAATATGAAACCATGGGTTTTACTGACGTAAAAGAAAAGATTTAGGCTTCAATTAGCATGAAAAACTTAAGGAAAAAAAAACCTCCAAGGCTCCACCCCACAATCAGGAGAAAAGGTGATGCAATATGACCTGTGAGTGGCATTTGATCCTCAAAGGTTTGCATACATGCACAAAACATGTGTGTGTGTGTGTGTGAGAGAGAGAGAGAGAGAGAGAGATGAACGGACATAAAGATCAATTGAACAATTAACAATTGAACGCTAACTCAGGGTACGTGACTGAAGAAGGGGAGCACAAATACTTTGCAATCATGCCACAGCCTACTTGAAGCTCACCAGAAATCAAAATGAGGCAAAAAGAAACAAACATTCCCTCTTGCAGATAAAGGTATTGGTATTATCCTTCTACAGGTCAGTTAAACAAATGGAGAAGCGCAAACACTAATGGGCATTGTGGCCATTTCTTTTCCCTAACTAAACCACACTTCCCGGGTCATTCTTCTACTTTCTCACATTCTTTATCTCTTTCATGTTTTTCCCTCCCTTATTTCGTCATCTCCCCTCTAAAATAGGCTCATAATCTCAATAAGTTCCATTCGGTAAAGTACCAATCGAGAAAAAGAGAACGTAGCTGTACGATCAAAAACAGAATATGAACCACCAAAGGGCGGGCCATTCATCCCTAGGTGAATCTCATTCCGTTAATTTCTAAAGGTGTATTTACTTTTCCAACTACTAGATGGCAAAAGCATCTAAGTCGCGAATTCTACATTGGTGAGTTTTGCAATCCAATTAAACTACAAATAATTGCAAATTATAAACGAAACTTTCATCTCTACTATATCGAATAAATAGGCATAAGTATCAATGTACGCACCATCACTGAGGACCAGAACAAGATCGCTGTCGATTACAGTTGGGATACGATGAGCAATAGTGCACACGGTGCAATCCCTAAACTCTGTTCGGATAATCTTCTGAATAAGGTTATCTGTGGCCGAATCAACCGAAGCCGTGGCTTCATCAAGAACCAAAATTCTAGCCTGTTTTAGCAGAGCCCGGCCTAGAGAAACAAGTTGCCGCTGCCCAACGCTCCAGTTATCTCCATTTTCTAAAACTATAAATCAACAACAAATACACTAGGTTTGATTAACCGCAGACAACAATAAGGAAAGCTTCCAGATGTCACAGGAATAAAGCAAAATTTAATGTGCAAATCTTTTGCAAATATACCTGGTGTATCAAGTTTTTGCTCTTTCTGCCGAACTACTTCCCCAAGCTGGGACTTGTCAAGTGCCTGCACCAAATGAAAAATGTCACAATTAAAGGGACACAATGCCAAAAAGGACGTCTACTAAGCAAGTCGAGATATACTCATATGCTACACTGGCCAAAAAAGTCTAAGCCGAAAACAAGCAAGTTTTTGCAGAAGAAACCAAGAGTGAGTTTGAAATGAATTTGAGAGAAGAAAATACAATTCATGTCAAAAACATGTGATTACTTGTGGTATAGAATAACTTAAAACTCGCTACAGATATCCATAATATTGGGTTATTTCTTAACTTCATACTTAAGGATTAGTAGTCAATTGTGTTCTTCATCAAATTACTTCCAAAATTGAAAGAACTTTTTACAAAGCATGTATGCGTATACCAAAACCAAGAAAGAAAACTAAGTAGCTTAGTAAGTTGACTTCTTAACCTGCCAAATTTCTTTGTCTGAATGCTCCTGCAGGGGATCAAGGTTGCACCTAATTGTCCCTTCAAACAAGGTTGGATCTTGGGGAATGATGCTCAGACGGCTACGGAGGTCATGAAGACCAATCGTTGAAATGTTAATATTGTCAATAATAATATTCCCAGCTGCTGGTTCTATTAATCTGAACAATGCCTGGATCAAAGTCGATTTACCACTACCAGTTCGCCCTACTATTCCAATCTTCATTCCACCAGGAAATTTGCAGGTAATCCCATGGAGCACAACAGGAAGATTTTCCTTGTAACGAACCTTTAGATAAAAAGAAAATAGTCCGATCAGATTTTCTTACCGCTAAATAGCCATCACAATAATGATTAATTAGCCAGTAAATAAGCTAGATCAGGTAGTTTCCTAATGCAGCTCATTCTCAAATCAGAATGAAGACAAGAGCAAAAGTTGGAAGTCAACTGCATACAGTTAAATCTATCAGCTCAATTGTTCCACTCTCTGGCCATGACAATGGTGGACGAGAATTCTCAACTATTGGTGGAGCTTCGCTAGGGATTTGGCAGTACTGATGAATCCTTTCAATCGAAATAATTCTGTTTTCAAGCTTGCAAAAGCTAAGAATCCACCGCGATAGCCGCGCATTCAAATTAAGGCCATATGTCACAGCGAGGCCTGCCATGCCTACATGGGAAAAGTAAATTTGGTCGGAAATTGCAAATAAATGTTAGAGATGGTGTAACAATGACCAAGTGATAGTTTTACATTAACTATCATTGATCTTTCATATCAACCTTTATAAGTTCTACAACACATAGATTTCAACTTCATCTAAGTAGACGTTATTACACTTACTTGGATCTATACTCCCATGAGGAAAGCTCACAAGTAAAACCATGCAGAAAGCAAATACAAAAGTAGAAAGTAACTCCATGCGTAGGCAGAGCCACTCAATGGCTGCAATACTGTAGAAAAACGGGCGAGCAAAACAATCAAGAAGATAAAGGTTTCTCTTCATGAATCGCTTTTCTTGCCCAAATCCCCTAATTGTGGCTGCTCCAGCAATCGACTCGCCAAAAAGATGGATTATTGGCGATTTCTGGATGCTAACAATGCGAACCAATTCCCTTGATGAAGCCATGTAGTATTTCTGCATGCAGATATTACAAATTAATCAGGTACTACATTCGCTGGATACAGTCAAATTGAATGACAATTGAAACTGCATCCTACTTGGTGAGAAAGAAACAATTAAACAGCATGCATAGAACTACCACATATCAGAATTTTAATTTGTTCACTTTTTAATTCTACACATTTGAACAGCCCATTACTTCATTAACTTGTGAAGAAAAAAACATAACACAAACAAACCAGAAATAAGATAAAATAATTGGTAAGGAATCAAAAAGAATACACACAGAGGTTGAGTTCTGAAAATATACAGGAGAAAATAAGAAATACTCCAGGAATAGGCTAATGATTGCAAGGAAACAATAGTGGTACACTCATATTTATACCACAGTAACTCGGAAATTCTTTTGCCCAGATGGAGATTCTTTCAGAACTCCGGGCATGCATTGCATATTGGAAGTACCAAATGGGAATATAGTAAGAATACAAAGTCAAGAAAGAAGGTTGTGAATCACCTGCATCCACAAGCAAGCAATCGCCATTGGGACAACAAGGAGCACGATTTGCCAGGTAACTTTTGTCATTACGCCCACTATACCGAGAAGCTGGATTGTTGTTGAAGCAAACCCACCGAGTCTGAAAGGAATATCAAGATCAACAACACTTTGATCAATAGACACCTGCAAAATTCAAAAAAGGGCAAAATGAAAAACCATTACCTTTAATTGAGCTAATTAAGAAGGTATGAGACCAACATTTGTAATGCTCATATCCTTGACAGAACATATACTTACACGATTCAAGATCCTCCCGGCTGGAGTGGAGTCAAAGAAGGACATTGGTGCTCGAAATACACTTACAAGCATTTTTAGAAACAATTTTTGTGCAGCTGCTAAACCAAAAGTAGCTACAAGTAGAGCGCGGACAAGTATAAACAAAGAGCTCCCAAAAGCAAGAGACATGTAAACAACAAGAAGGACCATACTACTTGCCCTAGGTTTGTCCCCTGGAGTTTGTGGATTTGCCCAAGCCATCCACCAATTACTAGCTATTTGAAGCACCTGAAACAATGTCTGTGCAAGAATAATGAGTGGAATCAATAAGCCTCTATATGCCGCAGCCATATATGACAAGTACACGTTCATGCTAACTCTTCCTCTCTCCCTCTCCTCTTCCTGAACAAGCTGTTTTTTCTTTGAACGTTTTGCTTTCTTTTTCTCTTTAATTGCCTTTGACTCTGAAGTTGATACACCTTCTTGTACTTCATTCACTGAACTGTCAATTTCTTTCCCAGCTGAATCACGTTTCGTAATTAAAATAGTGGACCCATTGCAAAGGTTGCTTTCATCTGACTTTTCAGAAGAGTGATTGGGAATATCCATGGATTCTATAGCTTCATGGTGAGCTGAAACCAATGTTTTAAAATCAGTTCCTGCTTGCAAAAGGTCATCATATTTCCCAGCCTGAATGATACGGCCTTCCTTAAGAACCTGCAAAACAGAAGGGGAATCATCTCAGGACGAAGACTATAATCTTTCTTCATCATGCTCTTTCAGCTGAAAGAACAAAAAGTCACTGAGTTCTGTCTTTATGTGCTTTATGCTTAGAGGATAAAGCTCGAAGAAAAACTAAACAAAGAATGCTTCCACTCATAGTTGGTTTGGATGGAGGGGTTTGGTGAGACTGAGAAAAGAAAAGAAAAGGAATGAGGGTCCTATCACTTGTTCGGATGAGTAAAAAAGTTAGAAATGAAGAGAAATTGTGAGCACATAGGTCTATTTTGTTTCTCACCAAAGATGGTGAGATTTGTCATAAACAATATTTCTTTGGTGTCTCAACAAATCCCTCCATCCAAACGGACTGTTTCCTCCCTCCTTTCCGCAATGATAAGGAAATTCTCAACTTACTAATATAAGCCAGGTTCAACCCTACATTATTGGAGGGCTTCTGGCCCTTGTTCTACCGCTCATCCCAAACTTAAAGAGGCGGAAGACTAAACTAGGAAAATTGCACGAGGCAAATGGATGGAGACTGATACCAGTATCAAATCAGCAGCTGGCAAAAATTCAACTTGATGGGTCACGAAAATCACGGTCTTAGCAGCTAGCGCTGTCTGTATGTATTCCTGCAGTTCCATACATATGTTCAGCCAAACTCTGACCAATTATACTGTACCACAGAATACACAATAAGGAGTACTAACCTTGAACAATTCAGATCCTGTGTGTGCGTCAACAGCACTGAAGGGATCATCGAGTAGATAAACGTCTGCATCTTGATAAAGGGCTCTAGCAAGCTGCACACGTTGCTTCTGGCCACCACTCAGATTTATACCTCTATCGCCAATGATGGTCTGATCTCCATGGGAGAAAAGCTCCAGATCTTTTTTTAGTGAACAGGCATGGATGACATTCTTGTACTTGGCCTCGTCCATTTGACCACCAAAAAGTATGTTTTCTTCTATATTTCCCGATTGTATCCAAGCTGATTGAGGGACATAAGCAGCAGAACCACATACTCTAACCTAAGCAGACGCACAAAAAGAAAACTTATATTGTGAACTGTAGTCCCAGCAAGGAACAAAATTTCCTTTCCTTTCAACTCGAAGTGGCAAAAAGTTTCTATGTCCTAGCCAACCGAAACAAAACACTAGTGGAACAAGAAGTTCCAATCTATCCACCGAAACAGAGTGTAATGCTATGTAATGTACCGGAGCAATGAGATGTTTCAGATTCAACAACTATTACAGGAATCCAACAATTATCAATCTCATACATTTCCATTTAGCTTTGACATTCCTTTAATGTTTCCAAAAACGTTTCTTTTTCCTAGCTGACTGAACAATATAGCGAAAGGAAATTTTGATCCTTGAGTCCCAGAGAAAAACAAGGTGACAAAGACAACAGAGAAGTTCAAAACTAAAAAACAAAACTTACTTCGCCAGAGATTTTTGGAATCTCACCAAGAATGCAAGAAAGAAAGCTCGATTTCCCAGAACCAACCACGCCGCACACAGCCACACGCATCCCCGTCTCCACCTTCATTTGGATGCCTGATAAGGTTGGATTCTCAGAAGAAGGGTCCCAACCGAATTCCCCATCCTCAATTTCTATTGCCACATTGGTGATGCCTCTTGGTACAACAATGGTTGCATCCTCCTGCAACTCTTCCTCCTGCAGGAATACCGATATCCTGTCAAGAGACACTTTTGTCTGAGCCATCATCGAAACCAAATCAGGAAAATTTCTAAGGGGTTCTTGCAGGATCCTGAAAGTAGCAAGAGCTGAAAGAACAGCACCTGCTGTAAGCTCACCTCCCAATAATATGGAAGTACCAAAAGTGACAGCTGAAACGAAAATAGGGGAGCTCCAAAAAAAGAATGTTATAAAAGCCTGAGAGTAAAGAGCTTTCCGAAGCCATTTAAACTCGACATTCCTCATTTCTTCTAGCTTCACTCGGTACCTATCCTCCCAAGCTTGAAGCTTGAGAATCCTCATGTTCCTAAGACACTCGGAAGTCTTCCTCATCCTGTCGTCTTTGGCAGCCATTAAATTGTCTTGATAAGTTTCCTGAACTCTTGCCAATGGAACTGTCACAAGAATGGAGATAATGGTGGCGATCAAAGTCGCAACGCTGGCAATCCCAACATTCTTATACAGAATAGCAAGGGCAAGAATTATTTGCAAAGGAAGCATCCAAATGTCATGGAGATACCAAGAGTAGTCCCCTACTCTCTGAACATCAACTGCCATGTAATTCACAATCTCGCCAGTAGTGTGACTTTGCTTGGCCACACTTGAGAGTTTGAGTCCCTTACGATACACCATAGCCGTCAGAGCGGATCTCACATGCATACCCAAAATGTCAACTCCAAGATACCACTGCCTAGTTGTTAAGGTCTCCACCAACTTTGATGTGAAGAATATTCCGGCAAGAATATAACCTTCATGGGGAAAAGTTTCATTTCCCCCTAAGTAATCCACAAAGTAGCTAATCATGTATGGACCCACATAAGAAACAAGAGTAGTCAAGCCGGCGAATATGGCATTACGAGCTGCCTCCTTCCAGAAAGACTTGAGGATAGCCCAACCTAAAGAAGGCTGTTTCTGAGGATTTTCAGCTTTCAACTTCTCCCAATTCACATTCAAAATCTTATAGTTCGCCTTGGACCGATCTTTCGGTGCAAGGAGTGGAATGTCTTTAAGCTCAAGTGGTCTCCTCGCTCCAAGTGAAAGAATTGGGTTCAACCAAGAAAGTGTGACCAAACTAAATAACCCTGCTTCATTATAAGTGGTTACATTAAGACACCCTATTTCTTCTTCTTCTGGAAGCAATGGGTCTTGAAGATCAGAGTTTCTAAATATTTGTATACCATTGACACCTCTAATTGCTACGAAAAATAGGAAAGCAAGGGCCGGGGTGGCAGCCAAGTTCGCCAAAACATGAGAATTCAAGTTCTTTGAACCTCCCGTTATCATTTGCTTCCCATCAATATACAAAGAACACAAACAAGTAATAAAGGACACAACCCACCAAACCCTCAACAAAAGTGGGTATTTCTCAGAGGCCCTGAATTTACAGCCAAGGGCTGAAAAACTCAGGACGGACCAAGCTAAACCCTGAGATGCAGGCAAAACTATAAGGACCCAATTCGTCAATGTACTACCCTTCCCATCGCTTATTAAACCAACGCCATCAAACGCTAAAACCATTACTTGCAAAAACAGCACATAGAAGCAACAAAAGACTGAAGCTTTGTATCCAGCACCAATTTCTCTAATCTGAATTTCAGAGTCAGTAGTGTTTCGAGCTGAGATTGAAGCTGTGTTTGAATTGAAAGACTCCTTAAAAGTTTGAATTCGACCAACACGGGTGTGTATCAGTCGAGCTGCTACAGTGAGGAGGAAAACTAGGAGCAATGTCAAGTTTATGCAAATTGAGGCTAGTTCCAACGTGGGTAAGCCCAGAAAGGGATTTTCACTGAAGAGGCTCGTACCCATGATAGGTATCAGTCTTGAAATGGGTTAGTTTGCGAAGTTTGTGATTGTTTAGGTGAGGGTGACGGAATCGTTATCAAGGGCATTTCACCGTTCCAAATGGTTTTGTTGTGATCAGTTGTGCGTGAATGATGAAACGAGTGGTGCCAAGTCGGATGGAGGAAAAGACAAATAGGTGTGCCGTGTACTCGTCGGGTAGAGAATCTGCAGACACATTGCACATGCAAACAAACTGAATTCTCTCTCTCTCTCTCTCTCTCTCTCTCTCTCTCTCTCTATGTTATCTAAAGAGAGAGAAGTGGACAAGAGGGGGGTGAAATGGAAATCTATAAAGGAAAACCCAATACGGGAAAATCCAAAAAGACTGACCTGGGTATCCGACCTGGGTATGGGTTTTTCCGGTGGAAAATGGGTATGCGAGCCGATGGAGATTGCCGAGGCAAATTGTGCCAGAGAGAGAGAGAGAGGGAAGAGTAGCAGCACTTATAAAGCTGCTATGAGAGAGAGAATATGTACAAAACCCACTGTACTACCAGTTCAGGTCGGTATGTATGCACATGCAGCTTGTGGTGGTGATAAGTGCGCTGGACGAGAGAGAGAGAGAGAAAATGAGAGACTCGAGAACACAAACGCTAAATGGATTGGGTTCGGGTTAACACTCAAGACACGAAATTGATATGATCAACACGGTTGCTAATCCGTGTCATCCATTAACACGATATATATATATATGGTATATCTATAATTCTATATAGAGTTAGGTAACGGACACGATAACACGACATGAACCGGACACGAAGTTAACGGATTAGGGTTGAGCATTTTTGACACGAAACACGAAAATGACACGACTCGAGAAATACGAATTCTAAATGGGTTGGGTTCAGATTGGGTGGTTTGTGACACGAATTCGACTGACACAACACGAACCCGACCTATTACCCAGGTCTAGATGTAAACAAAGAGTTTACACCGCTTCCATGTGTGGATTCCATCGACATTTTATTGCAATAATTCGAACCGTTTATTTTACAGGACCCACAAAGAAGTGTATATAAGCGAAAAATCAGCTTGACTCAATATCGACAGGTCTATCAAAAATTTAATTTTGGTTTATAAAATCAATAGGCTGAATTCTGTCAATAATTTTAAGTTAAAATGATTAACACTGTTGATTTTATAAATCAAAATTTAATTTTTGATATATTTATCGATATTGGGTCAAACTAATTTTTTGCATATATACACTAATATGCAGACTCTACAAAATAAACAATTCAAATTGTTACAATAAAGTATCAATAGGGCCCACACATACGACGGTGTAAACTCCTTGTTTACACGTCAACCGAAAATAAGTTTATCCCGAGAGGGAGAGGAGAGGAGAGGAGAGGAGAAACTCCATAAACAACGGTAGCCCCCAAGGTTATTATGCTTTACTCCCGTTATTGATGGGGCCGTATCCCAACCAGTGTGGGTTGGGACCAGTTTGAATTGATTGTGAGCTCATTTTAGGTCCACAATAATGATTGAAATAGTTTATTTTTAGAGCTTGTTAAAAACATTGATCACGCTAAAAATTACGTTGATTGGATATAATTTGACATGATTTCAAAACGTATTAAGTTTGTAAAAATAAAGCTGTGCAATACTGGATTGTAACCCATTTAACACAATTATTTGAAAATTAATGCATTTCGAAATCATATCAAACGATATCCGATCAACGTGATTTTGACGTGGTCAATATTCTCGATGAATTCTAAAAAGATGAACGGTTCCGATCATTATTGTGGATCCGAAAAGGATCCACAATCAGTCCAAACTAGTCTCAACCAAAACTGGTTGGGATATGACCCCTTAATTGATGGGTTTGCTTCTCATATATATGTATAGGGCTGCAAACGAGCCGAGTCGAGCCGAGTTTTGCCCTGCTCGAGCTCGGCTCACCTTAGTTTTCCTCAGCTCGAGCTCGGCTCGAGCTCGAATCGAGCTGAAATATGTGAGCTCGAACTCGGCTCGAATATATATACAAAAACTCGAGCTCGGCTCGGTTCGGCTCGAATGGCTTGTTCGGCACATGTATGGGTATATGTATATATATGTATATGTAAGCTCGAGCTCGAGCTCGGCTCGAATGGCTCGTTTGGTATATGTATGTGGCAGCTCGCGAGCTCAACGAGCCGAGCATCAAGTGGCTCGAGCTCGGCTCGTTTATGAAACGAGCTGAAAATTTTGGCTCGAGCTCGTTCGTTTGCTTGATGAACCGAGTTTGAACGAGCCGTTAGCGAGCTGAGTCACGAGCCGCTCGCGAGCGGCTCGGTTCGTTTGCAGCCCTATATATGTATCAGTATTTTGGGATGGTGCTGTGCACGGCCTGGTCTTGACTTTTCTGTGTGGTATTCATTCTCGTTTGGCTCTAGGAATCACATCCAGCAGTGGTTGGAACAGCTCGCAAAATCCAACCACTTCACCTACTTCATTGCCCCCAACCCTTTCCCGTACCTCTATTGAAACTGAATGGTTTCTTGTTTTTTCATCGATTGGTAGTCAGCTTTCTTTTTATTAAAAATAGAATGGTAGGGGGCTGAGGCTCTGAATGCACGTCGGAACCGTCCGTTTAGGTAATCAATGGTTTGGATTGCACCGTGTTGTGCGTAATTTTAATCGTCCAACCATCCAACCGTTTTGGCAATCCTAACTATTGGTTGCCGAGACGAACAATTCGGATGTTTACACAGCTACACTTTTGACAATAAAAACTAAACAATTTAGGGAATTGATATTCGCACTCCAAGATTTATTGCAGGCGCTACACCTTTTTGTTTTTACACTTTGATGTTGCTGGCAACATCATAGTGTAAAAACAAAATATACACTGATATTGCCAGCAACATCACAGTATAAAAACAAAAAGGTGGAGCGTCTGCAGTAAATCTTGGAGCGCGAAAATCAGTTCCCAACTAGTTATTAATGACTGAAAAAATTGATTATCTCTCGTGTGTGCCTTTCATTGTTAGGAGTATGCTTAACCGTTGTTTGTACTCTCGATGGTCCGGACTAACTTAAGCGTATTTTAACCATAATATTTTTCTGTGGATTAAAAAAAAAAACCATAATATTTTTCTTACTGATCTGGTCAAAGACAGACTATTAATGCAGAGATTAAAAAATTCAAAAAAAAAAAACTTTCTTACGACTTTAAGAATAGAATTCGAACTCTGATTACTTATTAGTATTTTGCTTCCAGCATATAAAGATCAAGCTGATTATTTTGCTTCCAGCAAAAACACTCTTTCTATATACAGGAGATTAGACTTTTTTTGATAATAAAACATCAAGAAATTATTAATGAAAACATTGATTAACATCTCATATGTGGTGACCATGTGCGATATTAATTTTCTTCCATTCTTATATTAATATCCAAATTGAGATAGCAACAATTTCCAAATTCCCATTGGACACCCAACAATAAATAAAAGAAGCCGAAGGTCCACGTAATTGAAATAATTGATTACACATAAACGATCTACTATATCGAATTTGACTATATATTCAAATGGTCTACATATTTGGTGTTTTATTGAAACTCTTAGTCCTATTTAAATACTCACCGAATATATAGTTATGTTAACAAAATATATTGTGATTCTTAGTAATGAGATCGTACAAACATATGAACAGAAGTTGAAAAATGTACGAATAAGACTGCTCTGAAAACAATAAAACAACTTTTTTTTTGAACTTATTGTCTTTAGCGAGCTTTCTTTTTCATTTTTTGGTTTTATCATAAGTTTATTTTTATTTTTTTGTTTAGCTCGTTAGGCCGAACAAATAGTGCAAAGAATTAAGTGGAAGTCCAACAAAAAAACATAAAAACGGCCTTCGTCTACTAGACAGATGCATGTATTATACTAATCCAGGAAACCCAAAGGTGATTATGACCTCTATAGCCCCAAAGTTTATCTCGATTAGTTGATGCGTTTGTTTTCTACGCAATCGACTCTGAAGTCATGCTATAAGAAAGTAATTTCTTGTGGCACGGATAACCTATCTTTGATCTGACTGAAGAGGAAATTAGTTTTTTTTTTTGGATCTACAGGAAATTAGTAAGATGCATATTAATTAAATTAGTCCGAACACCCCCGACAGCTGGAAAAAAGAAGAAGAAGACATCAGGTTGCGGGCGACGGTTCGTTTAGACGGCGAGGGTTCCTCATGCCGGCTCCACAGGCGGATGGTGGCTCATCTGTCCCGTTCTTCTTCATTCGTCTCCAGATCTGTTGTTCCTGGTCCGGTAGCGAGCTTAATAAAGTGTGTGGTTGGTGTAAGAGGATTTTCCGTTTTTCATTTGCTTTTTCCGTTTTCTCTTCTACCGGGGGGTTTCCTCCGTCCGGTTCTGTACCAGTCTGGATGCTCCAGAGGGAGATGGTGGTGGACAAATAACCCGGCGCCTATTGAGAAGTGGTCCGATGTTGGTGGTCTTTGTGTGTCCGGATGTCTGTTTTTGGGGCTAGTGGGTTTCGGTGGTGGTATTGTTGGGGTTGGTGGTGGTCCGATGGTGTTCGTTTGGGCTATGTAGTAGTTTCGGTTGGAAGAAAACAGGTCTTCGATCGCCCAAGTTACCTCGTTATTGCGATTCATGTATTCACGTTTACACACGGAGTGCGTGCCCAACCTCTAGTATAACTACGTTTCACACCCCAACACTTTTGGGCTAAAATTGTCCAGCCCACAACAACAGCAGATTACAAAAACCTCCGCAGGCCCACAAAAAGCCCATCATCTCCATCCCTACTTCTTCAGCCCAAAAAAATCACCGGAAAAATCACAAACGGCCTTTTCTCTTAGGCGGCGGGCGGCACCACCAACCGAAGCCTATATAAACCGCTGCACTGTTAACTCACACGCACTCGATATAAACCGTCATCGTCACTGTCAACTCACACGCACAATGGAAGAAGACGAAGCGGAGATCTACCAGGGAGTCCGAGCTCACTTCCCTGCGACGTTCGGGAAGCAGTCGAAGCCCGTCACCTCTCTCGAATCCCTCCACAACGCCACCCGCCGCCCCTCCGCCGTTGATACTGACCAATCTACCCCTAACGATGACGCCACCACCACCACCACCACCGCCAAAGGTTTCTCTTCTCTCTCTTCCTCCTCCAAATCCTGGCTCGACTCCCTCAAGAACTCGAACCCTAGCTCCCGCAACCGCTCTAGCCCTAACCCTGACCCTAACCCTAAACCTAACAATGATGTGATTATTGGGCCGCCTCGGCCTCCGTTGAATACGGTTAACGGTGACGACGACGATGACGATGATGAGGATGGAATGATTGGGCCGCCTCGGCCGGCGGCTATTAGTGAGGAGGAGGAGGAGGATGGTGAGATGATTGGGCCACCTCGGCCTCCGCCGGGCGATTCAGATGTGGAGGAGGATTCGGACGGGGAAGGAGAGGGTCGGTTTCGGATACCTCTCAGTAATGAGATTGTCTTGAAGGGTCACAATAAGGTAAATCCACTTTTGTTTTTTTATCTAATTCATTACAAAGGCGTTTTAGTGGTGGGTGTGTTCATGAACTCGTGTTATTTAACTTGTTCTTGTTTTGTAAGGTCATCCAATGCGATTTGTTGTCGTATGTTATTTTGTATCGAGAATTTGTTTTTGTGATTGATAGAATGAAGAAGTTCCGAGACTAGTTATAGTGTCAAGGAGGATTACAAGAGAGCTCACTCTGTTACCCGGAAAACCAAGTATTCTGATAATGCAGGGCCGGGTTTTGTTTACAAGATCTAAAATCATGAATATCTATTTGAGTGGTTGGGGTTTTATTGAGAAAATTGACCGTAATCTTGGCTGAATGAAATGCTGAAATGTGCACCGTATGTGTTACTAAGGTGTTAAATATTGCTTTAGCAGATTTGGAATAGACTTTGTCAACCTCATGGTTTTTGGAGTAATCATGTTGGCAATGCTTTTGGCAGGTTGTTTCAGCTCTTGCTGTTGATCATTCAGGATCTAGAGTGCTTTCTGGTAGTTATGACTATTCAGTTCGTATGTATGACTTTCAAGGGATGAATGCTCGCTTGCAATCCTTTAGACAGCTGGAGCCATCTGAAGGTCATCAAGTTCGCACTCTCAGCTGGAGTCCGTCAGCTGACCGATTTTTGTGCGTGACTGGCTCAGCCCAAGCTAAGGTACTTTTAGTTACTGCTGAGGTTATAGAATCTGCTTGATAGGATTCATATTTTTGGATTCAATTCTAATAAAGGCCCGCCTATACATTTCAGATTTATGACCGGGATGGACTTACTCTTGGTGAGTTCGTTAAGGGGGACATGTATATCCGTGACCTTAAGAATACCAAGGGCCATATAACGGGATTGACTTGTGGGGAGTGGCACCCTAAAGCAAAGGAAACAATTTTGACGTCATCAGAGGATGGTTCACTACGTATATGGGATGTAAATGACTTCAAAAGTCAAAAGCAGGTATACATGTTCAAAATGTGCTAAACTCTTATGCATGATATATTAGGGGGAGTGGATATGTATTCCCATTAAATTTCAAGTTTATGATCTGACTAAGATTCTCTGTACAAGGAATTTTCTTCCCTTCGAGTGAGTTATGGCAAAGAGAATTGAAGATACATAGGTTTTATTCTACTCGCTTTCTATACCAAACCAAACCGAGCCTTAAGTTTCAATCGATTGGGTTCGACTCCTCAAATTCTCATTTTAAATATTCCATTACATGCAGCATTGGCTTCTCAGGCATATGGTAATTTTACAGAAAATGAATGTATAAAGATTGTTTGTGCTGATATAATTCATGAATGTATAAAGATTGTTTGTGCTGATATAATTCCCTTGACCATCTTTAAACAAAACCTAACACAAGAAAAACATAAAAGTATTGAAACTGGGTGCAAATGTGAGGCTGGAGAAATAGATACAATAAAGTACCACAACATTGGTAAAAGGCTACAAGCTTTGTCTTTTAATGGTTTGGAATATACGTGTACTTTTTGGTTGGTTTACTCATTTTGCTTTTTTGATGAGTGCATTGAATACTTTCATTGTTGAAGTCCAAACCAATATACACAAGCATAGGGGCATACCCCAGATTACAACCAAAGACCAATGAAGATCAGAAAAACAGCTGACTACTCTACAGCAGACAAACAACAACCGGCAATCAAAACAAATACAATTGAGAAAAGCATTTTAGGTAGGACACAAAAGATTGTATACCCCATCTCTAACTCATTCCTTTATCTGCTTGGGAAGATTATCTACTCACAGTCTGGGACATTATAGGATTCTTTGATTTCTTTTGTCATCTGTACTTGCCAATAACTTAATTATTCCTCCTTGCTTTCTGGTTTCTGTCTCCCACCCGGTTGTGTGTTGTTTGTGCGTGCATGTGTGCATGCAAGGACAACATATGACATTTATCAATTTCGACAGAGCAGGGAAAATCAAATTAGCATCTCCAAATTTCGCAAAACAAAAAGATATTGAAATAATCGGTGACAGTCCTGACGGAGTGCCTAACACTTCCTGAAATTTTTGTTGGGAATGCTATTGAACAACTGTTTGATTATTGTCATTGTGAAAAAACATGAAAAAGGAGAGAAGAAATCAGTTATCCCCACAGCTAAACAAAAGATTAGATGCGTTCAATTCACGAATTTATAACTGTTGCTTCTGTTTATTCAATCTATGCTGGTGATTTAGTCTGGCATGCAAGATGGTCCTTTGGTAATGAGTGTGCTCCTATATGCCGGTTCGTTACTGCAGCGTGACCTGATATTACTGAGGCTTGTAGTACAGCAAGAAGTGATTATTTTAGGCTGATTGAGAAAATTTTGTTTGATAGGTGATCAAGCCAAAACTTGCAAAGCCCGGAAGAGTTCCTGTTACCACATGTGCTTGGGATCGTGAGGGAAAAAGCATTGCAGGTGGTATTGGAGATGGTTCTATACAGGTACTACTTCTAAGAGAATAGATACAACCACATGCCTTGTGTGGGGTTCGCACCCCATGTGGGAGTAAAACTGGTACTTTGGAATATTTTGGTATTTCCATAGCATTGATGGACTAGATTTTGGATGGAAGGTTAAATGTGTTTCTGTGATGTTTTGAAGTGCGTCTACATCTTGTTAGCTTTCTCTATTAATACTATTATTATTTATTTACAGATATGGAACCTTAAGCCTGGCTGGGGAAGTAGGCCAGATATACATGTTGAAAAGGGTCACTCAGATGACATCACTGGACTCAAGTTCTCTAGTGATGGGCAGATTCTACTCTCAAGAAGCTTTGATGAATCATTGAAGGTATTAATTGAGCTTAGATGCTATTCTTTTCACTTGATTGGGCTATAGTTATTCTTACTTATGAGCTGTACGTCAGGTTTGGGATTTGCGCAAAATGAAAGATCCACTCAAGGTGTTTGAGGATCTTCCTAATCATTATGCTCAAACAAATGTAGCATTTAGTCCGGATGAGCAACTCTTCTTGACTGGAACATCTGTTGAAAGGGAAAGCACAACTGGAGGTTTATTATGCTTTTATGATCGAGCAAAACTCGAACTTGTGTCAAGAGTTGGGATTTCACCAACTGGTAGCGTTGTTCAGTGTACTTGGCACGCGAAACTGAATCAGGTAAACAATGGCATTCTTATTTTTCCCTTGAGATCCTGTATTACTTGGTAAGTAAGCAATATAGATATAAACCAAGGAAACTTTTGATATAGCGGGAACACATTGTTCTTCCTTGGGCTCTTGTCCTCCTGAAATTTGGTGGCTAGGAGATCTGAAAAACTTTGAAACATTGAAGGCCTTGCCTTTGTTTCCATTTAAAACTTTCGTCTAATCTCTTCTATTAGAAAAATGAAAATGTTTCTGAACATAAGCTATTAAGCACATGAAAGTGTTTGTATGCCCATATTGCCTTACTGAAAGCCTGTCTCTTTGTTTTCAAGATATTTGCGACAATTGGGGATAAACACCAAGGAGGAACTCACATCCTATATGATCCAACCCTCAGTGAGAGAGGAGCTCTTGTTTGTGTTTCGCGTGCACCAAGGAAGAAGTCGGTTGATGATTACGAAGCAAAACCAGTGATACACAACCCTCATGCACTCCCCTTGTTTAGAGATCAACCAAGTCGTAAGCGTCAGCGGGAAAAGATATTGAAAGACCCAATGAAGTCTCATAAGCCTGAAATTCCAATGACAGGACCAGGTCATGGTGGAAGAGTTGGTTCAACAAAAGGAACCTTGTTAACTCAATACCTTCTTAAGGTATAGTAATACCATTTGTTCGCCATGTTTTCCAATTCTGTATAGCAGGAATTAAGATAGCGAGATATATGAACTTCTGATTTTGTTATTGCAGCAAGGAGGGTTGATAAAGGAGACGTGGATGGATGAAGATCCTAGAGAAGCTATTCTGAAATACGCTGATGTTGCAGCCAAAGAACCGAAATTCATTGCTCCTGCATATGCACAAACTCAGCCTGAACCTGTTTTTGCAAAATCGGATTCTGAGGATGAAGAGAAGTGATCTGAATGTGTTTAACCTTTGCAGTTGTAATTCATACTGCCCAAGGTGGTACTTTTTTCCCCACAACTTATGTCTTTGCTTTTTCCGCAGTTCCTATTGATTTTCTACTACTATTTACGACCAAACTTAATAGGTTGTCACCCTTGTTTTCTCCCTTAATGGTTTGAAATCACTTTCGTTTCTGCAGCTGAATCTTGGACGTTTTGCCAGTGTATCCAATTGGAGTGTTGTAGAAAGCTGTCACAATACGCTTCCTGCGTCTTGATTGTATAAGAATAGATAAGCCTTGTCTCCCAAACGAATGTCAGTAGTGACTTTGATAAATACAATGTTATTCTAATTTGTATGTTTGAATACAATAATGGACTTCCATTTTTACCAGTGTAGAAGTGCCATTGCTTTCTGACATTGAAGTTAAAATCACTTTCTGAGCACAAGATCTATATTCATATTCAATGTTTGCACAAATTGCTTAAAATTGTTGGTGAATCGTGATATATATGCCACTTCATGAAGTGACATATAACATAGCCCAATTTGAATGTCAATTACTAACGGTAACAAGTTCATCAATCAAGTATCATTTTTAATGGTATGGAAATCCTTTCTTTGCTGATAAAAAATTAAAAAAAAGAGTACATCAATCAACCACATTCTCAAAGGTTAACTTACATCTACAATGGTGAGGATTTCTTGTCACAATGGTGAAGGATCCTTTATGGGTGACATCAATCCCACTAAAAGATTGGGATGATGATATGTAATGGTGGGGTGTAATAATACAACAGAGATCATTGGTGTGAGATGCTTGAACATATCATATTTATCAATAGACTGCAAAATTTCATCTTCTCTACTTC
>BPLS01020302.1:0-12316 GCA_019656275.1 Rhododendron kiyosumense | reverse complement strand
TTGGCATCACTCTTACCAGTAGAGGCCGGATATTCACCAAACTTTATTATAGCAAATGGTAATCACAAGAACCAAATGTAATGACCAGGATGTTTATGGAGGTACCTTACGAAAGTCCCCAGTTGTGTGATACGAAACATCTTCTTCAACGGATCTCTTATAACGAGCATGATATGCCTGCCTGGCCATAAACAGGTCATGTGAAGATCTGGTACATGCAATTTCCATAAGCACACAGTTGCTTGCGCTTAGCCTCTTTGTCGCTTCATTAGCCAAGAATGCATCACGCTCAGCTGGATCCATTGTCCAGAGCAGAACTACCCGCTGTTTAACAGAAGCAATAGGACAACAAGCATTAACAATGGTAAGAATGGGGAAATGCTTCCTAACTTACCCTCAAACCAATAAACAGGAAGCCAAACAAGGTAAAGCCGTAAAGGAGAATAAAAGTCATAAATAACAACATGAAGACTTATGTGGAACAATTAATTAAACTTTGGCATGGGAAGCATAATAAATCAATCAATGGAGCGACCAAGATCCTCTGCCTTACAGCAATGTGACAGAGGTCCATTACGGTCTAAGAAAACAATGGTCTAGTGCCATCTAAGATCTAAGAAAATGGGGGGAGAATTTTAAACTGGTTTAATTAAGATTTTAGAATCGGTGGAAAATTTTGAAATATATGGGCTTCATCTAGACTGTAGTTTTATTTTCCAGTTAAGGTGGCCGCATTTTAGGTGTAATGGAACTGTCCATTGCATTAAATTAATGGAGAGTATCATATACGTACAAATGGTACATGCAAGACTGACCTCAAAGTCATTTGAAAGTTCTTTGTCCAGTTCTTTCAATATGTCTTCTTCGAAAAGGTCGGCATACGTCTGCCGGATTAACTTGCGTTGGGCTGAATTCCTGTGAGCCAAGATTTGAATAATCAAATCCTCATTGGTTCCCCATCCTGCAATAATATGGATCACAACAGCAGATCATTAATCTGTCCAATACATATCTTCAGAAGTTAAGGAACAAGTCAATGCAAATTAGATAGCCCAACAGCTAACAGTAACAGCAATCGAAGTCAACCACTTCCATCTTCTCAATCGGTTCCCCTCATTTGAGCCGCCAACTGGTAAACTATAGACCAGCAATTCAATGGACTGCTGCAGAGGCTATTTATGTGTCTTTGGAAATCCACAAGACACCCTTTCTCGAGCTGCAATCAAGGCCATTTCAGGCAGGGCTTATTGAAGTGCAAAAGAACAATCTTGGCCAAGCCGCTCAACATGGAGACTCATGAAATGTGTACATAGTCTTGTTTTGCTATCTTGATCAAAGACAAGGTGTAAAGGTGATAGCTATCTATTACACCATGGAGATAATTTATTGTCAAGATGATCGCTCCATCATCCAAGATATATCTGGCTTTGTTCGTATCTATGCTTCATAAATGTGGCTATTTTTATGCAATTCATCCTTCTTTTTTTTGGAACAGCGAATGCAATTCATCTTTTGTGACTTATCTGTCAATTCTCCCACTATCACCCCCCAAAACCAAACTTTGTCTTAGGTAAAGTGCTACCATAGGGTTCTATTAAAGAACTAGATACGAATTGCAGGGAAACACACCCCAGAATCATATTTTCATACATTATGCTACTGCAAATTGACTAAAATATAAAAGACCAGGGATGCTGAAACCAAAACAGTGAAAGATATTATTGCCGAGATTGTATGGAATGATAAAGCATATTTACAATCCGATAAAAGCCTCGTCCAGCTCTTCGTAATGACCTTAAAATCTAGGTGACACTAGTGGTCAAGAAAGTTTGCAAAACAGAATTAAACTAATAACGAGAGGCCAATTATACACAGAAGAAGCTCCCATCCAATTTGCTTATGGTCCAGTCTGGTCAAGTTTGGGCCTTTGTGAGCCCAGGATACTTCAATGATTGGAACTGTTCATTTTATAAGCTCATCCATCCAATAGCTCATTCACATAAAAAACTATCCTGATCAAACATGGATATCTCCATAAACAAAATAAATTTGTGTACAAAAAAATGGACGGTCTAAGTTTCAAACACACACATGAGTCACATACCTGGATCCATTACAGCAAAACCATGTCCTATATAATAGTTGGTTGAAAGAGCTTGAGCCCTGATAGAGATAGTTTCTCTCTCTAGACTTCAAACACCTCTAATGTGCAAGCTGAACTGTCTCTATCATGGTCCGAAAGAAAACCTATTCCCCTAATAACTTAAATTATTATCAATAGGGAAATGGTGACAATTACGTCCACGTGCGGAATGAGTATGGAACTCCTACGATATGAACATGGGAGTTAGTTACTATGTGGTAACAAATGCAAAGCCTTCATTCATTATGAGTTGAATGATGTTTCATTTGCTTCAGTATTGCCTCTTCTTGAACAATCATACTAGCCAAGTTTTATTCCACTTGTCCTTCATAGTGCTATAGTCAATTGAAAATGGCTTGAATTGAGGAGTCAAAGATAAATAGTGGTTACTTTATAGGTTGCCCTTAAAATCCAAAGGGTACAAATTTTCTTGTCTTAAAGACCCACTATCAACCAACTTTCTTGTATCCTTAAAGCAATTCGAAGAGATCCTAGTCTTCATTCTGTTCGATCGCTTTTAATGATGTCTCATTTGCTCAAGTCTTGCCTCTTCTTGAACAAGCAAGCAAGCCAAGTCATTCATATTCCACTTGTCATCCATAGTGTTATAGTTAATCTGGACTAACTCGGATTGAGGAGACAATGATGAACGGCGTTTACTTTATAGGTTACCCTGGAAAATCCAAAGGGTACAGATTTTATTGTTCTAACCATAGGAAGAGAATTGTAGAAACCAGAAATGCCATATTCATTGAGAATGGTGAAATCAGTTGGAGTGATAAACCAGGAGAGGTGGTTTTTTAGGAAGTTAGGGTGCAGGTTCCCTTGCCCATGAGAAATGATGTTCATATAATTATTGAACAACTAAGGAATGATCAGCCACTCCATAAGGAGATTGTCACCAACGAAGAAATTGTAGAAAAGCTATAAGAAATAGGCTTATGAAGATCCCAAAGAGGAAGGAGATTAACTATTTCAGATGATTGTTGTATATTTACAAGAATCTGACACTGGGTCTCGTGAGGAATCTGGTTTCATTTAAAGAAGCCATAGATAGCATTGTTTCTACCAAATAGATTAATGCCTTGTTAATGAATGTAGGTTCAAGGGCTCAAGCTCTTTGAACCAAGTATCATATAGAACACGATTTCTCTATAACGGATCCAGGTATGTAACTTGTGCGTGTATGTTTTTCGCATTATATGTTTTATCAGCGGAAATCATGATAGTTCTAGATCATATTTGCTATTAGATAATTATGATGAAATCCCATTGCGAATATCTCATATGTGATAATTATGATGAAATTAAAATATTTGTGTATAAATTAGCATAATTATGAAAGTGTGCTAATATATAAACATATACACTTGTATATATCTCGAAAATGCACATATAAAATTAGTTTTATACCTGAATTTCATGATATGGTGCATTCATGATATGGTGCATTTATACTTGTTAGTTTACGAGCTGTTTGTCTATTTGGAACTATTTTTTTCTTGATTCTCTTTATTTTTAACCGTCTGAGAGAAATATTTTAAAATAAAATCATTAACAAAACTAGTTTGATCATTCTAAAATTTTTTGTTCTTCATTTAAAACATACTTTAAACATTTTGTCTGAGATTTTGTGCTCATTTTTATCTTATTTAACTTAAAGTACGCGTTATAAATTTTTGTAATTAGTAATGCGTGCTTTAATTTTGTACGATCTTACTATAGTTAGAATACAATAAATAAATTTTCGCCATTATGATCAGGTGCCCCATTGGAGCATATTCCTGGATCCGTTACTGGCGATGTGTACATTTGTTATACATAGAGAGGAGAAGCAGATACAACTGGCCTTATTCGTTTTGGATCTCAAAACCATCCTCAATAAATTTTCTCTATTTATCCCTCCACACAACTCTATGATGAGGAGATCCAATGCCACAGTGATGAAAACGAAATTAAAAGGAGGTTAGAAAATGGAGACCTGCAAAGGCTTTTCGGAGAAGTTCACAGTCTTCGGCTGGAGATGGAACCGATGTAGGGATCGTAACAGTCGCCATTGCTCTCTCTCTCTCTCTCTCTCTCTCTCTCTCTCTCTCACACACACACACACACGCACGCACACAGAAAGTCGGTTTTCTCTCACTACAGGAGGTATTACTCTGCTATCATAAATGTGTGTGGAACATGAAAAACGCGATTGGAGATATACTGACGTTTCAGGTTTGCCGTTTTCTCTAATAAAGGAGAATAGCACCCACGTCCAAATCCACGTTACTATTCAGAAAATACTACTTTGGCAACAGTTTGATACACACGAGTTCACATGTTTGTTGCACACAAGTTCACATGTCGATTCACACAGGTTCACATGCATGCTGTAGTAGTAGTAATCTAACAGGAGATTAAATTATATACACTGGCTACGGCGGTATAAACAGTGGCGGAGGGAGAATAGGACGAGCGGGGGCACGCGCCCCCGCTCAATTTTTTTTAAAATTTAAATTTAAGATTTTAAAATGTATATTTTGTATTTTTTCTAGTTAATTGTATATCATAATTGTATTTTCTCTAGTCGAACATCATTTCATTCTCAATTTCTTTTCCACATATTTGAATATTGTCATTATACCAGCGAAATGAGATGTCTAATGTGAAAAATAGCCGCCACTTACTATTTGGAACTCTCTAATACATAATGTCTAAAATTTAAAAATGCCTAAACCATGGGTTATATGTTTTATACTTTAGCAATTATTAACAATTGGAGCAATAATGCTACATATTATGTAGTGAATTGTTCTTAGACTTGATCCGCTGAGACAATTTAAGTAGTTCGATTGTTTTTATATTCTATGTAATTTACTTTATTAAAAAATTATGTTAGGTTTTTCAATTCTTAGCACAAATATTTTAACGTTGCTTGAATCGAAATTTTGTGGTTGAAATGTATTTAAAGGTGCCCCCACTTACATTATTTTCTGGCTACGCCACTGGGTATAAATATTCTTTTCCTCCAAATCAATTAGATTGCACTAGGTCCCCTTGTTTTACTAATTGGGACTAGTATTTTGACATTGTTTTGACATGATGTGGCACAATCTAATTGATTTGGGAGAAAAGAATGTTTACACTGCCGGTGTATATAATTTAACAACCTTGCCATTGACATAGATAAGGCATGCATAGATCGTGCACTGATCTCGATGTGGGGCCTACTACGGGTTCCATACAAACAATCCGAGTCGTTCATTAAATTTAAAACATTTTTCTAGGGGTCCTCGTAAAAAGCAGCTCAATCCGATATCTAGAAATACTTGATCTAATCATTTAACTTTTCATTCAAGTCCGAACTTGAATGAAAAGTGCACGAATTGTTTGTGTGGACAACTCAGATTGTTTGTGTGAGACCCGTAATGGGCTCCACATTGAGATGAGTGCACGATCTGTGCATGTTTTATCTGTGTGGACAGACTTACCCATAATTTAAGTTCATCTAACAGTGCTGCATACAGTTGTGTGTGCAGCTTTTCTGTTTTGATAAGAGATTCATGTTTTTTTTTTCTCGGCAAACGAAACTTTTTATTAAATTTGACGGGGTACATACTACTATTACATGAACTACAAAGAATATCCAATCAAGATTGGATAAGAACACCTCACTGACTACCCTCAATATCCAACCAAGAGATTCATGTTTGTGTAACTTATGGAACAATTAATGTAAAAACATTTTTTCAGGAAATTGATTTTCAGTTTCACAATTTCTTTTTTAACAATCACACTCCTTTTTTTTTAAAAAAAATTTATGCATGCGAATTTTCTACATTATCGCTTGACGTGTAAAAAAGTGAACTAATAAAAAGTTAAAATTGTAGTTTCAACTTTCAAATGAGTGAAAAAAAGATATTGGCCTTTCAATGTATCAATCTAATTATTCTAAAAATACTGACTTTTGCTGTTCAAATAAAAAAAGAATACGAGTAGTAAATAAGGAGAGTGCAAAGACCACTACTTTTTTTTAATATTAAAATCTGTAGAGCATATAAAACTTTATACAAAGAAAAAATTCTTAAGAAGTTTGGGCTTGTCATAATTTATTCTTTCAATTGATTCATTATGTTGTTAGTATTTTTTTCAAATTTTTGTCGAATTATTTATTATAAAAACTTGTTTGGATGAGATAAATTTAAATAAATTAAAGTATATTACCCAATTTCAAAAAATAAAAATCTAAACCAAGTTTAAAAATTATCTTGATTTAGAATAATTTTTATCTCTTCAATTATTTCTTTAGCCTTTTAATCATACTTTCTTACTTCTTAAATTTTTCTTCTCAAGATGAATAATCTAAACAATTTTAATTCAAAAGTAACCAAAACTTTTAAAAAACAGAAGTATGCCATAATGAAATCATTTAAAATGGTGCCTAAAGTTTTTGAAATTCCAACAAAAGACGTAAAAAGTTATCCAAAAGCCACGTTAACCCAAACTGAATTTTTACTAAGATTAAATTATTTTCATTTTTCACCAGCAATGGAAAACCCTTTTTCCACCATGTCTTTGTGGGTCCCATTGTGCATCTTTTGTTAAAATTTGAATTGTTCATCTTGTATGAACTACAGAGTAGTACATTCACAAAAAAAAAAAAAAATAGCTTGATCGGCCATCAACAGATGTATGAAAAGTTGAATTTTAGTTTATAAAATAGATGGTCTAATTTTGCCAATAATTTTAAAGTTAAATTGTTCATGACCATTGATTTTATAAACCAAAATTCAAATTTTGATACACCTATCAATATTCGACCAAGTTAAATTTTTTAAAGAATGTACTACTCCGCGGGTCTTACAAGATGAACGGTTTAGATCACCCATCAAGGCATGGTGGGGCACGTAATGATGGTGGTGGAGTCTGACATGTGTCGTGATTGAGGAAAAATCTAATTTCTTTGGAAATGTTAGATTCAAATGGTTGTAGCTTTGCATCAAGGGATGAAGTTCTTGAAGTTTTCAAGAATAATAAAGTAGTGTTGCAAGGAAAAATGGTAGAAATTTTGTACAAGCTTCATGGGCGTGCTGAGATGAGGCGTGCAAGTGTTGGACACCAAGCAAACAAAAAAGATAGGTGTCGGATTACACAAGTGTGGCGTGTAAAGGCCCAAGCAAATGAATCTCTATGCGTGTAGAGCAACATCGAAAAGGAAGTGGTTCAAGTGATGAATTTTAAAAAGGTTGACGAAGTGAAGATGTGTGCGAGAAAAAGAGTTCCTTTTGCAACCAATTCGGTTGCCGATGTTTTCGAACAAGCACCCGAGTGAGGGGGTGCGAGGCACCCGAGTAAAGGAGTGTGAGACAAAGAAGAGGGTGCATTTCTCATGAGCAAAAGGGGTATTTGTTGGAGTTTTGTCTATGAAAATAGACCCAATAATGTTTGGTAGAAAGGATTCTTTTTGGAATAATTTTATTCAAAAATGAATAATGGTACAAATATAAAATTTGTACCAACACGTACAAAACTTTTTTGGGCCTATTTTGGGTTTTGAAAAAATAATCGGAGTTGCTCATTTTGTTTAAAACATGATGTTTATGGTCCTTGCAAAAAATAAACTCAATCCGGGATCGGCAAGAGCGTATCCAAAAACATCTAATTGTGCTTTAGAATTCAGGCTTGAATTATGAGACAAAGTTGAATGATTTATAAATGTTACCGATACCGGTTTGAGCTTATTGTTTTGCAAGAACTATGAATAAAATATTTGAAACAAAATGAGCGGTTCTGAATAATTTTTTGAGACCCAAAACAAATCCAAAAACGGTTTGTACATGCTAGTACAGATATTAGGCTTTGTTTGGAAGTTGAAGAAGGAGAGAAAAGAAGAGAAGGAAAAATGAGTGAAAATTGAGAAGAAAATGGTACTATTCATACTTCTAGATTTTTCTATTTCCTCTCCTCTTTCCCTCCAAACCAAATAATGGGAGAAAGAAATAATTTTCCCTTCCTTTCTCTCACTTCCCTCTAAAATGTTCCAAACAAAGCTACCAGTAGCACCGCTGAATTTTACTGTATTTGGGAGATTCTACACAACTATTGGCACGTGATTTGCACATGGGAGCCTATAGCTTCTCTTGGAAGCTACGTATAAGGGTGTTGCCTCCTGGGAAAAGAGAAAAACCGTGAGTGCACTGTGTGTGTTTGTGTTGTGACGGTGCCAAGGAGAAGATGAAGGCAGCCACTTTCCGCTCTCTCGTGAAGCATTTTGCAGCAGCCTTTGTGTTCCTTTATGGGCTGTTTTGTTCCGGTTGGTGCCCCTCTGTTTCAGCTCTGTGTTGGAGAGTTTAGGGTAAAATAATTTGGGTAAGATCTTTTCACTTTGATTGTAGTTTTTTTAAACCCTTTCTAGACCTCGGTGATGGTAAAAATTTCTCTCTCTTGTGGGATAGGCATTGAAGCCGAACCACATATATTGTGTGTTCTTCTTTGTGTGTGCTTATTAAATTTATTCTTCTCCGTTGCAGGTGGAATTGTGTATAATCCCAACACAATTTGGTGAAAGCTAAGGTCAAGAGAAAAAAAAAATGCATTGTTCGTCACTGTGTGTGCTGATTTACGTATCTGTTTCATTGGGGCTCTAGAATAAGCTTTTCGAAATTTCATGGTTATTTATGCTGTTTTATTATAACATAAAGGAGCTATTATGTGGCAATCTTGCAAAAGAATCCAGTCCGGAGATGGTGGGGCTTATCTTCCAGGTGTGCTGGACTATATGGAAGGCCAGAAATGAATGTGTTTTCAGTGGAGTAATGCCAAAGCCAGAGAGGACCATTGAACAAGCAAAGAGAGCTAACTCTGATTTTCTTCTAGCGACATTTAAAGAAGTAGAGCACAAACTGGTGTTTTCTAACAGGAATAGGAAGTGGATGCCTCCCCCCTTCTTTTACTAAATTCAATTGTGATGGTGCTTTTTCTTCCTCTCGCAGCTTCGCTGCCTTTGGTTGTTTAGCCAGGGATTGCGGCGGAAGAATGCAGTTTTACAGATCGGGCAGAATTGTTGCTTCGTCGGCTCTAGTTACTGAGGCTTGGGCCCTTCGTATAGCATGTGGGATGGCTGTCGAAATGGGACTCTCCTGAGTAGTCTTTGAGTCAGATTGTCGAGTGTTAATGGACTGCCTTAATTCCACAAAGGAGCAGGAGGTATGGGAAATAGCAGCTCTGGTAGCAGATATTAAAAAGTGGGCATTGAACAAGAATTGGATCTTCATCTGGGCTAGCACACATTAGTTAGCAACTAGAAACTTAGATGATAGATTTAATTGTTCATCGGGTTGTATCCCGCTTGAATTTCTCAAACTTCTTATGGTAGATTGTACTCCTTAATGTTTACGTTTCAATGAAATGATTGACTTGTCAAAAAAAAAGAAAGTAGAAGCTTAATGAAGGCAATTTTTAGTCTATTCGGGCTAAATTGCTTGTTTTGTTATTTTAGGTTATTGCTCATGTATCTCTCTCCTATCTCTAAGGGCTCGTTTGGATGAGGTATTATGTAAGAATAGGGGATTGGATAGTAGGGGATATTATGTAAGAATGGTGGGTCCACATTGATGTGACGGGGGGATTAAATAATACTTGGTTTGGATGGGATATAAAATGAGGGGATAAGGTTGTTTTGTAGTTGAATGGAAGAGAGAGGGGGTATTATAAGGGAGGATTCCACATTGCCGGCTCCCACCTTAGCCATGTGTAAGCCCCCCTCAGCGGTATTAGGGGGGGTTATGGAGGGGGTATTAAGATATCCCCGATTATTGGCTTGTCAAACCATGCCATATAGGAGGGCCCACATATTAGAAAGAGGAAAGTCCACTTTGACCCCCTGTGGTTATCGCCATGTGCGGATACCCCCCTCATGGTTTAAAAGTGAGCACATAACCTACCTGTGGTTTCTAAAAGGGGGTCAAGTGCTTACGCCGTTAACGGAAATGCTGAAATGTCTAACATGCCCTTCTATATATATAAATGTACATACGGTTTTGCCTCACCTTGAGCCTTCCTCACCCAGTAATTTTTCCTATCCCTTAGTCCTCTCCCAGCATCTCCCTTTCCTCTCTGCCCTTACCGCCAACTTCCTCCCAATCCTTCCCTCTCTCCTCCAATCACCGTAGCACCGCCGTTTCTCTCTCTTTCTCCTTCATCGACCTGCTCTTCTTTGCCCAACCGCTTCCACAAAGACCCAAATAACAAGTTTTGTTTGATCGGAAAGACCCAAACATTTCCTTGAGAAGGATAATTAGGACAAAGCAATTAGAAACAAAAAGAGAAAATATCATCTTCCATCAAATAAACCCAAACATTTGTGTGCAGTGTTTGGATTTGTCGAGGTTTGCGGAAGGAAAAAGAATGGGAGGAAAAAATTGAATATTGTCTTCGATTAGAATAAACCGAATTAAAGAACTTAATTCTTTCTTCCTTTCTTTACTACTGCCTAAAATTCCACACTTTACAGAGCTTTGTAAAGGAATAGAACTCGATGCTGTAAACGCAAACTAAAGCAAATGATTTCAGTTCTCCCCAATCCATATATAGCCTCTGTGTAAAATTTGTTATTTGGGTCTTTGTGGAAGTGGTTTGGCTGATGATTGGAAGTGGGTTATGGGAGGAGAGATGGAAGGATTGGGAGGAAGTCGGCGATAAGTTGGTAACGACGATAACAAAGGGGAGATGCAGGGAGGGTATGAGAAATGGAGGAGAGAGAGAGGGAGTGGGTTTTTAGGGCAAAATCGTCCTAAATCTATATATTTCAATGACTCACGTAGTTATAACGCGCGTGTTTTACACTTGGAGTTAAAATGGACAGAAAAGGGTCTATCTGCTCATTTTTAGAAACCACAAGTAGGTTATGTGCTCACTTTTAAACCATGAGGGGGGTATCCGCACATGGCGATAACCACAGGGGATCAAAGTGGACTTTCCTCTATTAGAAATGTGTATATTACAATACCCCTTTCTATTGTGACATCCAAACAGGCCCTTGTTTTAATTGTGTACAACAAGCCGTATCACGCTCCATGCATGCTATGCAAAATGTTTCCTGTATTTTATACAAGGTGTACATATTTTAATGGGATGAGTTTCCCCTCATAAAAAGCTAAAGTTTCTGGTATGGCGAACACGTAGAATACCTGCAACACAGATAAAAGGAAAATGAATCAGTCCTGTATTTGTGTGAAGATCTTAGAGAGGCAGAAATCTTCAATTTTTTTCCCTTATGAATGTTTCATGCAAAAGTTGCTGATTGGTTGAAATACTAGTAGCTCTTTAAGTATGTGTTATTGAAAGCAATGCATGTTTGGAATTGTATAGTACTGTTCACATAACTTGTACTCTGCAACTGTTTACTGTTATCGTACCCACAACCTAAAGGTTTGTAGGCCGGACTTTTGACCATTGGACTTGTGATCACCCCTCGAGTGGTACTTGTCGCGCTTGTGTAGTTTACGTTTATATGGGCGGTTATGTAGATTATTACGTGCAGATCTCATGAGTTGGGGCATTCATATTATCCTCCGTTGCTTGTTCTAACCATAATGTGATCAGTTCCCCTCCTATTCCTTCTCGTCAAGGTTGACAATATAAATTTTTCATGCGTTTCCCCAACGCAACTTTTGGAGAGGTCCATGTGTTTGTTCCTTTTTCTCCCTAGATAGTGTTTCTGTACATTCAACTGCTTAGTTAGAAGCAGAAAAGCGCCATTGCTTATGTTATATGGACCCCTTATGGTAATTCCTCTCGACTGATGGCTGGCCAGGACCTCCCATGATGTTTCGAAATGCACTAACCTCTCTTACTAATTAGTCTAATTATACTATAGAAACTCTTCTCTTACTGAAAATTCCTTTTTTGCTATTTAAATATTCAATCAAGCAAAATAATAGGAATCGAAAAAAAATAAACGATGAACACAAGATATACATGGAAAACCCTTTAAATGGGTAAAAACCACGGGAAGGAAATCATGCACTATAACTCATTGTACGGTTACAAACAAACCTATACTTACAACCTAGAATCGCTCTCGATTGACCAAGGTTGATTGCCGAATCACTCGTTCACCGCACCCAGTGCTTGACCGCCGCTGCCTTGAATCGCTCAAGCCTTCCGATATACTTCCAGAATCCACCG
>BPLS01020300.1:11880-22292 GCA_019656275.1 Rhododendron kiyosumense | reverse complement strand
GCACTGGATTTGAGGTAGGAGAACATTCTTCCTCAAAAGGTGGTGACTTCATTCTCTCGAAACCCCAGGAAAAGGTCTGAAAACGTCACGGAAAATCAGGGAATACACGTTGCCTCTGTTTCTCCCATACCTCTTGCTCCTACTCTCTCACCCCGCGGGACAGTCCCATTCCCTCACACTCATCTTGGCTAATCATCGACCAATCGCGTCTCTCCAGCTCACGGGCAATTACACGTAAGCAGATCACGCGACCCTCATCACCCACACCGATCATTTCTTGAGCTTGTCCGTGGTTATGATTGTGCTTATGATGCCTGCGATTGTGGATTTGTACTTGAGCTCGTAATCGCTTATTGTGAAAGTGCTCAATCGCTTAACGCCTTTGCGGGAGAAGGCCGAGAAGAAAATCATGTTCCTATAGGACTTTGCGAACAAGAACGATGATGATATTACTTCATCACTGCCTCAATGAACTAACACGATCGAGAGCAGTTCGCATACGCGAAAATACTACTATGTACGTAGATACTTTACCCAATCGTCGACTAAAAATCTCCGACCACGTCAAACTAGATTTCGATTACAGAATAAGCCTAAGCATGCCCCATCGATCGCAGTCGCATTTCACATATTTTTTCTCTGCCCTTTTAACAAACGAACCAGACTTCGGAACTGCAATGTTTGCACTACTTTCAGATAAGTAAGCTGGGATTGAAGCCATTTTGTTAACTTCACGATTTTCAAGTTCAGAAAAACTTCTTTGCATACCATTCCGTAAACTAGAAGGCTTTACGGAGGCCAATCATATGTGTAAAAAGTGTTTTTGGACGGTCCAAATTGAAAATCAATTATTACCGGTAACAATTAATTATGATCGGTCATAATTGATAATGAATCTCAGCCATTGGTTGCACTAATGGATGACTGAGATTGCGCCGCTCCGTCTAGGACGAACACAAGGTTTTAAGTTGATCCAAAGAGGCGAATGTATGTATAAGTACGACCAAAAAGATTTAAAATTAAAATTGTCCTTAGTGTTGGGTAGCACTTAATTCTCTTAAAATGAACATAGGGCGACATATCCGTAAAATGAGAATTGAAAAATAATGCATTTCTTTCAAGCTAGGCAAAATCTAATTTTTTTTCATCAACTAAAAGAATTCATTGACATCTAGTAAATGGTTGAAAAAAATTTGAATTTTTCACGCGAAAATTTTATTATTTTTATTTCGTCATTTTATAGTCCGGACAAATTTTATGAACCGGAAAAAGGATGAAATAAACATATTTCATTCCAAGGAACGTCAAACGAGCCCTAGTTCACAAGGTTCCCTCTTGAACTAACCAACATCAGTTCTTTAATGACCAAACTACCTACTTCTGGACTTGACTACCCCCAAATTTCTCATTCCACAGTTCTACTTCTCCAAGGACTTTCTCGTAATCTCACCGGCTTGCCCCTTACCCACGCTTTCCTCTTTTCCAAGTTTTCTTCCCCTACAAACCCTCAAACGTCTCTCTCTCTCTCTCTCTCTCTCTCTCTCTCTCTCTCTCTCTCTCTCTCTCCTCCTCCTCCTCCTCCTCCAAAAAATGGAAACCCAAGACACATCACGAGAACAACCCTGCCCGAACCGCATCCTCGTCGACATGGGCAGCGGCTTCGGCTTTGGCGCGGTCGGCGGCTCCGCCTTCCACTTCATCAAAGGCCTCTGCAACTCCCCCGGAGGCCACCGCCTCGCCGGCGCCTGCCGGGCTGTCCGCTCGAACGCCCCACGCGTCAGCCGGATCTTCGCCGTGTGGGGCGGCCTCTTCTCCGCCTTCGATTGCGCCCTGGTCTACGCCCGTCGGAAGGAGGACCTGTTGAACTCCGTCGCCGCCGGTGCCGCCACCGGAGGACTCCTCCAGTTGCGCCAGGGCTTCCGCGCCGCCTCCCGCTCCGCCCTCTACTGCGGCGTGGCTTTTGCTTTAATTGAAGGGAATAGGATTTGGCTTGATAAATATGTGATTGCGCAGCGGGATATGCCTATTGTGATTCAGGATAAGAATCGTAATAAGTCCTCTGAGATGACGTCGTCGTCTTCGTTCGGCCGTGAGGAGGAGGAGGAGGAGAAAGGATTCACGACGGAGGTGTTGGAGAGTTTCGATTCGCCGGTGCCACCGACATCCGAGTTCAAGTGAGACAGTGCCTTGTCAGCACTTAGAAACCATACATTCCCGTGAATATCCACATGAACTTCACGTGAATGTGTGATTAAGCGTACCATGGACACAATAGAAATTTTTCATGTTAAAAGGCCAAATGGGGTGAGGTCCCAATAATTTTTCCAACTTTTGGGGAATTGGAAGGTTACTAATTTCAATTTTATTTATTTCTTGGAGTTAAAATGAGTTGAGAAATGGTATATGTTCATAAGGGACCATTCTAAAAAAATTTCATAAGTTTTCTTGTTCAGATTTTCTCTTTGCAGCCATGACTAATTTTTATATTTTGAACCAAAAATTTGGAGTTAATAGAATTTCTTCGTTGCCGAGAATAGGTAATAGAATTCCTTTCCTTAGTCAACCACTCACCGTATTAAAAGTTAGAATTCTTTTCTATCTTAAACTCTCCTATCCTGGCATTTTCCATACTAATCCATGAGTTTAATTCCTTGGCTTAGGATTCCTACTAAATCCAAATTGATGCATCCTAATTAATTAGGATCCCATACACTTGGACCGTCGGCTTGACGTAATTCAATGCTCCACTGCAATTTGTGATTTTATTTCAAATGGCACTGATTTCCCGAGACCAAATTCACATATATAGATGCGGTAGATGCTCAATTCCCATCTTTGCGGTAAAATTCTGTAAGAACTTCTAAATTGCACGTTTTTGCACCCATCGATCTCCAAGGCCTACATACACCATAAAACACTAAAACGCGTCGAGTAACAATATAAACGGACCGACAATGCATAAATTAGAAGGATTAAATGGGTACTTTTCAGCACCTATCAAAAATAAATTCTTTATACTGTCGGTATCGGTGTAAATATTTTTTTTCTCCAAATCAATTATGTTTGCGTCACATTGCAAAATAGTGGTCCCAATCAATAAAACATGATAACGTGACGCAATATAATTTAATTTGGAGGAAAACAGAGTCATAAAATTGAGGCTCCCAAACAATCCATTGTATTTTCGGTCCTGGGAAAAAAAAATCCAATTTGGTCTCCTATATATGTTTTAATTACTTATCATTTCTTGAGCTTGTCCGTGGTTATTTACATTTCAACATCTTTGGACACTGTTGTATCTTATTTTTAAAGTCGGGTTCACATTACTCCGTATCTACTGGCGGGGGTAATATTTGATCTGATTTTACGTCCGACATGATGTTATTACGTCCGTATTTACTGGTGAGTAGTTTCGCCTTACGAATCTAAAAAACACTTATTGAAGTTCGTTGGAGTTAATTTTTTATAAGACTCTATAAATAATATTCAAAAATTTATGAATATTTTTCTAAATTTTTGTGGAACCCGAAATAGGCCCAAACGCGTTTTTTTTTTTGCATGGTTCCCTGTAAATCTTCTTTGCGATTAGAATTTCCGTTTTTTTTCGAATAGCAGGGCTCTTTAATAAGTTGGAGTTACGAAGCGGGACACTTAAAAAGAGACGGAGGGAGTACTATTTTTTATCAGAACGTATACTTATTATATCATAAGGTTTTGTTTTTCAATTCATTACATTTGTACAAGAAAATGATTCTTTAGGCTACATCAATTATCACGTGCTTATTTTTTTATTTATGAAATAAATTGACAAATGAGAATTTAAAATAACCATTTTTTTATCAAATCGAACTAAAATTATTGCGGTTATAAATAGTTATACACAAATAATTATCAATAATATTTAAAATCAGGTATATAGAAAATAAAATTTTAAAACTCAGATGCTTGGGAGCTGGGGCCCCAACATGGCTCCTCTCCCTGGTTAACTCGCGGAATAGTTTGTTTAAATTTTGGACCGTCTAAATCCAAAATAAATAGCCAACATTGCACGACTCCGTGAATAAATTGATTCATGGAGGCTACATAAGTTAATCTCTCTCTCTGGAATCCTCAAAAAAATGGGAAACCAAGGAAGATCACGAGAACCCATCGCGGACATCATCGTCCATGGCATCGGCTTCACCTTCAGCACGGGCGCGGTTGGCGGCTCCGCCTTCCACTTCATCAAAGGCCTCTGCAACTCCCCCGGAGGCCACCGCCTCGCCGGCGCCTGCCAGGCAGTGCGCATGAACGCCCCACGCGTCGGCGGGAGCTTCGCCGTGTGGGGCGGCCTCTTCTCCGCCTTCGACTGCACCCTGTACTACGCCCGTCAAAGGGAGGACCCGTGGAACTCCATTGCCGCCGCCACCGCCGCCGGAGGACTCCTCCGGATGCGCCGGGGCCTCCGCGCCGCCACCCGCTCCGCCCTCGCCGGCGGTGCGCTTTTTGCTTTAATGGAAGGAAGTATGATTGTGCTTACTAGGTTTAATATTGAAGAGCAGTATATGCCTGTCGTGATTGACGATGAAACTCCTAATAAGTCCTCGGAAACGACGTCGTCAATTTGGTTCGGAGGTCGGTTCGGTGGGAAGAAGGAGGGGAAAGCGAGAGGATTCAAGACGGAAGTGTCGGAGAGTTTCGATCCGCCATAGCCGCCGACATTCGAGTTCAAGTGAGAAATTTTTGGACTAATGACTTCTTTTTTTTTTTTTTTATGGGTAAATAACTTATTTGGCTTATTTTTTGTATTATTGGTTTGTCTCGACGAGAAAATTTAGAAAAGAAAAATTATCGTCCAAAGTTGGATTTTTTTCGAATTTTTCACAAAAATCAGCACCTGATTTTTCGGCTTTATTAAAAGAAATTAATGTTTGGATCATAATTTTTACTTATCTGATTCCTCTCGTGGATGGAGACAAACAATCATCTACAAAAGGTTAATTAACAATAATTCGAAATTTGTTGATACATAGAAGCAGACCTTGGTTTTGTATTTGGGCTCGTAATCGCTTATGGTGAAAGTGCATGTGCTGTTTAAAGTAGGGGTAGTCCTATGGTACACACCCCTTATTAGGGGGTGTACCGTACGCATCATGATTTTAAACCCTTGGATTTCAAAGGGAATAATCCAGACCACCCATTTTTTAAGTCAATTAATAAAATAAAAAAAGGGCTTAGCAGGTAACATGTTGTTCCCTACTCCTTGACTTTCTCTCCCTCTCCCTCATATTTAAAATACTACAAATTATATAACATAACCACAATTGTTATGGCAACACAAAAAATTGGCACTTTCTTTCCACAATGTGACGTACCAAAAGAAATCGATCAAAAGATACTAGATACAAGACCAAAATATGTCGTAGCACAATCAATAATTATTATACTCAAGCAAGATACATGTCTAAAATATTACAAATTAAATATCGTATAACTTGACATCCTAACAGCCCTGATCGATCATTATAAAAATACACTCACTAACAATATTTAGATTGTACATTCAATTTATATTTGATATGAAACATAATCCTCTGTTGTAGTTGAATGTAAGGTAACCATGCAATCGTGACACAATAATGACAATTAAATCCGTTAAATTTTTTATGTTTGTTGATTAAGTCACCTACGTAAATTTTTGCCTCGATCAAGTTTAGGAAGCTCCATCATCGACATGTAGATTGAATAATAGAATGATATTTTCCATTCAATTAAGTGTCTAGTTATAAGCCATCAACTTCATTTTTTGTACAAATCACCTAATTGATATTATGTAAATTGTAAAAGATAGACGATTTTGATAAATAAATAAATAAAAACACCTTACATGGGGCTCAGATGGTGTATTATTAGATTTTAATGTTGTATTGAAATTGAACGACAAGATTTGTTGAACTATGAAACTTCAATGACTAACTACGTAATTTATTCTAAAAAATAACATTCTTTAAAAAAAAAAAATAGGAATGAAGGGTGCAAGACTTGAACTCCAGATACTTTAGATAAATGTCCAAACTCTAACACCTTATCACTATGGTATACAATTGAGAATTTGTAATTTTAAAAGCTATTAATTATATAATACTTTCTTATTTGTATGGGCCCTATTTCCCGATTGAAAATTTGAGAAGACAGTGGCCTCAAATACCTCCGAAAATTTAGATATAGTACTTATTTTTTTGGTGAATTTCTTCGATGAAAATTTTGTGTGAGAACTTCATTTTTAGTTAAAATTATTGAGGTATTGTGTAGGGAAAATTAGAATTTGAAAAAATAGTGTGGAGGGAATTGAAAATTAAGATAATATGGTGGAAATTTTCAAATTTTGAAAAAATTATGTGGTGGGAATTGAAAAAAATTAGGTTAAGTTTCGTATAACACATTGTGCTAATGTAATGACAATCTATGGTATTGTTATAATATTTGCGATTATTTTATTCAATATTTGGTATTTAATTTACGTATATATTTTGTTTGGGTATAACTATTGTGAATTTTTTTACGACATTTTTATTTTGTTATGGAATATATCATCACAAATAAAAATATACAATAGGTTGTGGTAAGGTAACGCCACTTTATGATTTTTTTATAACAATTGTGGTTATATTATTTAATTATGGTATGATATTTTATCTATTAAAACTATCGTTAACTGAACAAGCTAATTGAATTTTTTTTATACGACACGTTGTGGGTATGAAAACGTCAATTTATGGCGTTGTCATAACACATTTGGTTGTATTATTGAATTTTTGGTATTTTAGACATGTCTTATTATGGAATATTTTAATCAATTTCCTTTGGTACGACACATTGTGGTAAGAAAACGTTAATTTATGATATTGTCATAACAATTCTGGTTTGTTACATAATTTGTGGTATTTACATTTGTTTTCTTTTGATACGACTCGTTGTAGTAAGAAAATGACAATTTTAGGTATTGTCATAACAATTGTGGTTATTTTATAAACTTTGTGATATTTTACAAATATTTTTGACTTGGGTATAACAATTGTTGATTTTGGTACGACAATATTTGATTTTGTTACGAAATATCATACGAGTTAAAAAAATTTTGGTACGACTCGTTGTGATAAGATAATGCCAATTTATAGTATTGTCATAACATTTATGGGTAGCATTATTTAATTTTTGATATTGTACGCATATATTTGGTTGGGATACAAGTATTATGGATTTTGGTACGAATAATTATGGTTACATAATAACAATATTTTTTAATTATGGATAACCTGCTAATGACCTGTTCAACAGGTAAATTTTAAAGTACAAGTCGTAACTAGTACCATAAATATGCATTAGAAAACCAAAAAACGACATAATGAAAATCACAAATTGTCGTAATTTAGACATACGGTATACCAGGTGTACCATAGCTTTCTCCTTAAAGTAGACCTTGAATTTTCCGGTGGATGCGTTTAATTTGAAGCCCGTTGTAACGCCTTGCGGGAGAAGACCTATAGAAAAATCATATTCCTCTAGGACTTCGCCAACAAGAACCATGATGAAGTATTACTTCATCGCAGCCTCAGTGAACTAACACGAGAGCATTTTGAACTCTTATGTTAAACCTAATTACTTAGAGCTATAAATAAACTGAGTAACTCGCGAGCTCGGCTCGTTATGAATCTTCTGACGCCTGTGATTGTGGATTTGTACTTGAGTTCATAATCGCTTTTATAGTGAAAGTGCATGTGCTGATTAAAATAGGCCTTGAGTTTTTCGGTGGATGAGTTTAATTCGAACCTGTTGTAACGCCTTGCGGGAGAAGACCGATAGGAAAACCATATTCCTTCATCACTGCCCCAATGAACTAACACGAGAGCATTTCACGCTCTTATGTTAAACCCATCTCTGTATCTCGAGTCTAAGTTACATAATGCGCGTCCATATATGTAAGAGGAGGGGTGAGCGCGAGAGTGAAAGTATCTTCGAATCACATCTCAAACAACTAAAATTTGCAAGAGCGCGAGCGCAGTATGACAATTGAGAGCATGAGTACAATGCGAGATTTTAGAACAAGAGTACAAAATATTTTGAAGGATTATGTGAATCTCGAGTTCAAAAGCCAAATGGTGTCGTCCTTTATGCACCGCATTTGGAGCCAATCCGTTGACGACTTCAGGGTTGTTTGGCCTAATAAACCAAATGGCTTATTTTTTTGTTCTTATAAAAAAAAAATTGTATTTGTTGGTTTTTCGTGATTTTTTTGTGGATTATTGTTTCGTCACGACGAGAAGAATTTAAAAAGTAAAAAATTACGTTCAAAATCCAATTTTTTTACTAAATACGAAAAAATTGACTTATTAGCTTAATTTTGTGTTTGTGTTTCGATCATATTTTTTTTAGATTCCCATGATGAAACAATAATCCTTAGAAAATTAACAAAAACCTAATAAATGCGAAATTTTTTGAACAAGGATTAAAAAAAAGGGCAATTGGCTTAATTATCCAAAGGACTTATAATCTAAAACTTATTTCGGTATTTTTTATTTTTTCATAACTTTTTATTTAGCTTTTCATTGTAATTATTGGGATTAATCGTTTGCCTCAATGAAAGGAATCTAAAAAGTACACAATTACGACTGAAAGCAAAAAGTTCAAAAATGAAAAAAATTTCAAAAAGTTGTCTTATTTGTCTAAAATGTCGTCTTATTTGAATTTTTTCAACATCGGTCCATATTTTTTTTAATACTTTTCTAATTCGTCTCTTCGAAACAAACGATTAATCCCAAAAATTACGAGAAAAAAATAAATAAATAATTATAAAAAATAAAAATACCAAATTAAATTTCAGATTATAAATTAACAAGAACGAGAAAGTCCTGGGGTATTTCGTATTTGAGATTAAATTCTTTCCACCGGTAGTGAAACTTTTCCACCACTACCTTTTTCAGTTCTACCGTGACCCCACATTGCGGTGTATCCATGTAAAAAATAAATTTGATCGGATATCGATAGGAGCATCAAAAATTGAATTTTGCTTTGTAAAATAGATAGTTTATCTTCATTATTATTGACAGAAATCAGATCGTTCATTTTATAAATTCAAATTCAAATTTTGATATATTTATCGACATTCGTTCAAGTTGATTTTTTGCATAGAAATACTATATTGTGGGTTTTAAAATATGAACGATTTAGATCACAACAATAGATACTTAGTGGGGCCCATAATAGACGGCGGTGAAAAAATGAGGTTTTACCGGCGGTGGATAGAATTTATTCTCATCGTATTTCCCGTTCGCACTGCGAGAAAAGGGCAATTTGGTCATTTCAAAACCAAAGTCGGTTAACCTTTATCATCTCTCACCCAGTTGCCCCTTCCCCACGCTCTCCTCTTTTCTTTCCCAAATCCTCAAACCCTTCTCTCTCTCTATCTCTCATCCTCAAAAAAATGGGAACTCCGAAAACTCTTGAGAACCCTGCCCCGGACTTCATACTGACAATTTCTAAGAATTAAGGCTTGTAATATATTTCATGCACTGTGCATAGTGGTAGCTTACATATTGTGAATGTCCATATTGTAACGAGTGAGGAGTGAAGACATCAAATATATATTTCTTAAGAGTTAATGCAATCGTGTCTTTAACATGCATAATATGAATAAAAAACGCTCCCGTAAAAACTCTTGGACATTGACAAATTTTAAAAAACACTCTAGATTTTTGTTGTTGTACCTATATAATTTAAACCTAAAAAAGTAAAATTGTGAGAACTAACATTTTTAAATTTAAGCCCACCAGTCAGTGTTATAAACAACTAAATCAGTAAAAATCTAAAGTACACTAATCAGTGCTCTGTATTTAATAAAAGCAAAAGGAAATGGGTTGGTGTGAGAGGTTGGGTTAAAAGAAGAAATAGGTTGGGCTTAAATTATTTGGACTAAACTTTGACATTTAAGTTTTTTTTTTTGGTTTTTCTGAAGGGCACCTAGGCTATAGCCTACCACAGCCTGATAGTGGTTCCGCCCTTGGGCGCGGTTGGTGGCTCCGCCTTCCACTTCATCAAAGGCATCTACAACTCCCCCGGAGGCCACCGCCTCCCAGGCTGTCTGCATGAACGCCCCGCGTGTCGGCATGACCTTCGCCGGTGTGGACGGCCTCTTCTCCGCCTTCGACTGCACCCTGGTCTACACCCGTCAGAAGGACCCGTGGAACTCCATCGCCACCGGATGACTCCTCCATGTTCGATTCGCTTGGGCCTCCGCACTTGTAATCCATACCACGCACTTGCTAGCACCATCATATATACCTTTATTGTGAATGTCCAGATTATAACGAAGGAGGTTATATATATATATATATATATATATACACTCCGGATCCCCTGAGGGATCCCGGAGGAGA
>BPLS01020299.1:11507-33035 GCA_019656275.1 Rhododendron kiyosumense | reverse complement strand
TTAGGATTAGACAACCAAATATCCATGAATTTGAATGGCTTAGGGCCTCAATCCCTACAGTCATCCATAATTGCTACCAGACAGTGATCGGATATTGGTCTATGCAGTCCCCATCGAAGCACTTTAAATTCTTGAAGCCAACTTGGAGACAACAAAAATCTATCCAAACGGCTATGAATAGCATCGTCTTGGTAGTTGGTCCATTTGTATTTCCAGCCAATCATAGGAATATCCACCAATTCCATATTGTTGTAGAACTCCACAAAATCCCTCATTCGCCTCTCCATCCTCAAACAACCCACCCTCTCACCAGGGCCTATGATTTCGTTGAAGTCACCCCCTACGCACCAAGCCACCTGAGAGTTCACTTTGAGGCCTAGGATCTCATCCCATAAGACTCTTCGATTTGTTCACCGCATCGTTAGGGGCATATACATTAACAATAATACAAGGAAAAACACCATTAATAAAACCGGCAATAAAACATAAGATCTGTGTAGGCCTGTCAATGGGCTAGATTCGATCCAGATCCGACATATCCGAATCCGATCCGTATCCGATAAGATGCGAATTCAATCCGAATTCGATAAGACTAAAATCTAATAGTGATAATCCGGATCCGAAAACTTTTTTACTTCAAAAATTTTAGCAAAAAAAATTATACTTTTCAAAAAAAAAATTCTGAAAAGAAAAAAATAAATAAAAATACAACTTCTTAAACATTTTTTTTTTCAAAATAAAAAATTTACTATTTTTTTTTTAAAAAGTAAAGTTCAGATTCGGATTCGGATTGATAACAGATATCATCTGATCCGATCTGATCTGATCCGATCCGATCCATATTTAGATTACCGAATTCGGATTATCGAATTATCAGATCGACGTTATCGGATTCGGATTGGATCCGGTTCATTGACAAGCCTAGATCTGTGTAGAATAATAGATTCTGCTGTGAAGAAGTCTTTGTTACATAATACCAATAAACCCCCGGAAGCCCCAACCGCAATTGAACAAGCAAAACCCAAATCGGTATTACCCCAAATTTTCTGAATTGCAACTCTATCCACCTGCTCCAATTTTGTCTCTTGAATTAGCACCATATCAGGCTTCCTCTTTTTTATAAGTTTGGACAAAAATCTCTATTTTACCAAGCTTCCCAAGCCTCTTATATTCCAAGACAAAATCTGCATTAAAACTGACCTAGCTACCCAAAAAAAACACACCACAAAGAGGGGTAGCACCTAACCCTCCGCTTCTCTCTCAAGCAAGAGAGAGTATTCCTGAGATTCAATTTCTATCATCGTTCCAAGAATCACATCATCACGAGGTAAGAAATTAATACCTAACTCACCTCCAACCGCCATAGACGCCATGATCTCTCTGCATACTAGGGAGTTAATTCGAAGCGTTTCGCCCGACGATGAGGAATTATTCTCCACCAGATTGGGATTTTGGTCCACCACCTCACGCAATAGCAAAAGATTAGACAAGTGTCTTCGTCTCCTTCTCCTGCACCAACCATCATTGAGATCAACCATCAAGTTGATACTAGGAATTTGAGAGAGTCTCGCCATCTGATTTTCGTCCCCTTGAAGGGCGGCCTCCTCATCACCAGGTTCAACACGTAATTGGGCGGCCCACTCTTACCTCCGATTCATACTTTGTCCACGTTCTACACTTGACCTATATTAACAAAAATGACATTATTCTACACAAAAATGTCATTATCAATTTCATAAATAACATCCACCTACTCGTATCCCCATAGAATTTGTATTATTCCAACTCTAAAAAGTAGGTTTGGACTTAATTTAGTTTTGACAAAAATATTCCTTCGTTATTTCAGTCCTCTTTTTTTAACTTTTCATGCATTTTTACTATTTTACTCATTCTTCTTAACTTTTTGTGTACATGTCCATTTTTAGTAAAATTTATATTTTTAGAATCAACTCCTGACCCATATTATTTCTGACAAAAATACCTTTGGCTATGTGAATTATCTACGAGAACTGTTAATTCTCATAACTAGTTAACATAATATTTTGGACAAAAATATCCTTGCCGGTTCACATAGCCCGAGTTAACATATTATTTTGGACAAAAATACCCCTGAATTATGACTATGAGAACTGAGGCTATGAGAGTTATATTTTTAGAATCAATTCTTGAATCATATTATTTCGGACAAAAATACATTTTACTATGTGAACTGGTTATGAGAACTGCTAAGTCTTATAGTCAGTTCTATGAGAACTCGCTATGTGAACTGAGTTACGAGAACTGGCTATGTGAACTGTCAATTTTCATAGTCAGTTCTATATGAATTGCTAGTTTTTATAGTTAGTTCTATGAGAATTGGCTATGAGAAGTGACTATTCTCATAGAGAACTTGCTTTATGAACTGATTATGAGAATTGAACTATGTGAATTGAAAAATACACACTTTACATATTCTTACCACACACTAAAATACACAGTTCACATAAAAAATATATAGCTCTCATAGAAAATATAAGGTTCTAATAGACAGTTTTCATTGACAATACATAGTTCTCATAGAAAAATACACAGTTCTCATTGACAGTTTTTATGAATAACATACAGTTCTCAGAAATATACACAATTCTCATAAAAAACACACACACGAACAAAAACAAAAAAGTAATCAAAATCAAATATAGTTATAAATGTTCTCACCATTATGTTTTAAAAAAGTAATCAAAGTAAAAAAGTAATAGTTCACATAAAAAATAAATTGATTTAGATTTGAATTCGTAGTCAGTTATATTTGATAGAAAAAAACACAGTTCTCGTAGACAACTATCATGGACAATAATAGTTATCATAGAAAAAAACACACTTCTCACAGTTCTCATAGGGAGTTTCACAGAAAATACACAATTCTCATAGAAAATATACAGTTCCATAGAAAAATAAACAGTTCTCATATACAATCGTCATGGATAATAACAGTTCTCATAAACAAAACACAATTTTCAAAAAAAAAAAAAAAAAACAATTCTCATAGACAATTGTCATGTATAATGTGACGCAGCGGAAATAACAAAGAGATTAGTTGCGTACTAATCAAACGAATGATAGGTACTCGTAGCCACGAGCAGTTCTTGAATCCTCAAGAGAAAAAGACAAAATCTGAATATTATTGATAAAAGCTGCTTAAACATTAGGTCACAACCCCTTTTATAAGGAAAATGCGTAACCCTAGCAAAACCCTAACTCAAAAACGAAAATTTCCAAAATTTGGGAAAAATAATAAAATTAGAAAAACGAAAGAAAAACATAACTTTTCCAAAAAGAATCAACTTCTACGGAATTATACGCTAAAAGTTATTAACGAAATAAATATTTCCTAAAATAGCAAAAACGTCCAATTGGAGGCCTAAACGAAGGAATTAGGCCGAAAAACACCATCAGTCACGAACTTAGGGTCGTGAGTATTGATCGTAGCGCGAAAGTAAGTTAGCCCCCCAAGTTTGGGCCCGATTCGAGTTCGTCCGAAAGTTGCCAAATTGGGAAATCTGCAATTAAACAACGTTTGGGCTTCCGAGGCTTCGACCGGTCCAATTGATCATGAAATTGGGCCTCCACGTGTTCTACATCAATCCCCTCTACTTCAAAAGAACTCGACCTCGAGTTCAACTCTGGATAAAGTGGCTCCTCAGCATGGTACTCAAACAGATCAGCAACATTGAAAACCTTAGAAATCTTCATAGTCTTAGGCAGATCAATCACACAAGCATTATCACCAATTTTTTTCACAACCTTGTATACGGACCATACTTCCTCGGTTTCAACATATTGTAGGTTCCTACAGGAAACCTCTCCTTTCTAAAAAAGACCATAACAAAATCACCCTCCTGAAACAATTTCTCACGCCTACGCTTATCAGCAGCCCGTTTGTACTTCGCATTCGTCTCAGCCAACTTCTGTTTCACCTGCTCTTGCTCCTCTTGAGCCTACTTAGCCATTGCTTCAGCTGCAACACTAACTCCCGGCCCCCGTGAAAACTGAACCAAATCTACCACATGCTTTGGAGGGGTCACATATACCAAAGAAAAATGTGATTTTCCCGTGGCACTGTGAACTGCACTATTGAAAGCAAACTCAGACTGCGGTAAAGCAAAATCCCACTGTTTCAGCTTGTGCCCACAAATACTGCGAATCAAATTTCCCAAACTTCGGTTAGTCATCTCAGTTTGGCCATCCGTTTGTGGATTTGCAGTGGAGCTCCTTTTCAACGACGTACCAAACATCTTCCACAAAGTCACCCAAAAATGGCTAAGAAACTTAACATCACGGTCAGAAGTAATGGACTGCAGCACCCCATGCAAACGCACCACCTCACGGAAAAACAAACGAGCCACATGAGAAGTATCGGATGTTTTTTGACAAGCAATAAAATGCACCATCTTTGAAAATCTGTCCACGACCACAAACACAGAATCTACTCCTCGTTGAGTACGAGGCAGACCCAGCACGAAATCCATCGACAAGTCCTCCCAAATGCTATTAGGAACAGGCAGAGGCGTGTAAAGACCAGTGTTTTGGGATTGACCTTTAGACACCTGACAAGTGTAGCACTTCCTCACAAAATTTCCAGCATCTCGCTTCAACTGAGGCCAATAATAACGTTCCTCCAAACTGGCCACAGTTTTATCCCTCCCTAAGTGACCACTTAATCCTCCACAATGTAAGTCTCGGATTAAGCTTTTCCTTAAAGAAGACTTCGGAATACACAAGCGATTGCCTCGAAACAAATACCCATCAGTAATATGGAAATCACTCATAGGCCGATTTTGCACACATACATCCCAAATCTCCTTAAAGTCATCATCCTCTGGGTACAACTCCTTTAGAAACTCAAAGCCCACAATCTTATGGGCCAAAGTCACTAATAGATTAGCTCGACAACTCAAAGTATCAGTCACACGATTTGTTACCCCAGACTTGTGCCGAATAGTAAAAGGAAATTTCTGCAAAAACGTTGCCCAACGCACGTGCATACTATCCAGCTTCTTCTGACTATTGATAAATTTCAGTGCCTGATGATCAATATACAAAACAAACTCCCTTTGAATCAGATAATGCTCCCAATGTTTGAAAGCGCGCACCACAGCATAGAATTCTTGATCATACGTACTCCACTTCTGCCTTGCTTCACTTAACTTTTCACTAAAGAAAGCCACTGGTCTTTTTTCTTGGGACAGAACAGCCTCAATACCAATCCCACTAGCATCGCACTCAACTTCGAAAATCTTTTCAAAGCTAGGCAGTGCCAAAACCGGTGCGGTGCATAGCTTCTCCTTAATCACCATGAAGCTCTTCTCTGCTTCATCTCCCCATAAAAACTTTCCTTTCTTCAAACACTCGGTGATCGGTGCCACAATAGAACTGAAATTCCGAATAAAATGCCGATAGAAAGTGGCCAACCCATGGAAGCTTCGAACCTCAGTAACAGATTTTGGCGTCGGCCACTCACGAATGGCTCGAACCTTATCTTCATCCACATGAATCCCATCAGAACTAACCACATAACCCAAGAACAATAAGCTGTTAGTCAAGAAACTGCATTTCTTGAGTTGAATGTACAACTTATTTTCTTGCAGCACCATCAACACTTGGCGCACGTGCTCCACATGCTCCTCCTCGGACTTACTATAGATCAGTATGTCGTCGAAATAAACGACGACAAACTTTCCAGTAAAAGGCCGCAAAATCTGATTCATAATCCGCATAAAAGTGCTTGGCGCATTAGAAAGGCCGAATGGCATAACCAGCCACTCGTAAAGGCCATCCTTGGTTTTGAACGCTGTCTTCCACTCATCGCCCGGTCGGATACGAATCTAATGGTACCCACTTCGCAGATCAATTTTTGAAAACCACTTTGACCCATACAACATATCCAGCATATCATCCAAACGCGGAATAGGAAACCTGTACTTGATGGTAATCTTATTAATAGCTCGACTATCAACACATATACGCCAACTACCATCCTTCTTTGGCGTTACCAAAGCTGGAACGCCACAAGGACACAGACTCTCCCGGATATGCCCTTTCTGCAATAACTCTTCCACCTTTTCTCTCAGGATCTCATTCTCTTTAGGACTCATACGATAATGTGGTAAATTGGGCAGACTTGCCCCAGGCACCGAATCAATCTGATGCTGAATATCCCTCATGGGAGGGAGTTCATTAGGCACATCATCAGCAACCAGCTCCTCAAACTCTTCCAGTAACGGTTGTATCTGTTTAGGCACTAAAATCACTGCCTCATTCACTCCGTGCACAACCAATGATTTTACAACCATTGCATAAACCTGTTCGGACTCTTTTAAACCTGCAAGAAACTCAGCTTCGAAACTAGCAATGGTTAAAAACGAGGACCCCTCTACTTTGGAAGGCTTAACAGACACCTTATGATTGGTGGGTACCATAACAACCTTATGGGACTCCCAATTAAAACAGTAAGTATTGTCACGACCCTTATAAACAACGTCTACATCAAACTGCCAGGGCCTACCTAACAACACATGACTAGCATCCATCTCAATAACATCACAAGTAACTTCAGCTTTATAAAATTTTCCAATTGAAAGAGGAAGTTTACAGATTTGAGTTACCTTCACCGTAGGGCCCTTTTTGATCCACCCAATGCTGTAAGGCACGGGATGGGGTTCCGTTGACAACTTCAGATACTCCACTAGTCTCTTTTCCACAAAATTCTCGCAACTCCCACTGTCCACAATTAAGTCACAAACTTTCTGGTTGACTGAACAGCGCGACCAAAATATGTTATGACGTTGGCTAGAATCCTCCGATTTTGGCGCGAACAACACCCGTTGAACCACACAATTGACCCGTTCCCCATCTTCCTCGGCATAGTCCACATCATTAAGATCATCCTTAGAATCTTCTTCAACAGGGTCGTTTTCTTCTACCAGGCCCACCTTCCTATCTGCGCATGCATTAGACAAGTGACCGGGTTTGTTACACCGAAAACACTTGTCACCCCTCGGTTTGGCATAAGGGTTCGAATCCTTGGCCACGTTTTTGTTGTTAGAGCTACTCGTGTGGTTAGGTCCTCCAAACTTTGCTCCACCACCAGCAACACTCTTTGATTGAAACGCTGGAACCCCTGGCTGCTTTTCCTTCCCCCTTTCAGAAGAAGGAACAAACGACTCCCCCGGACCTCGGCGGAATCCCGAATTGATCGGTTTACGCTCAAACTGCTCAGCCTTCAATGCTAGGTTATATGCTTCCTTGACATCCCACACAACCTGCATCCCAATTCTCTCCTGAATTGAAGGTTTCAGTCCATTCATATATTTGGCTACGCGCTGACCTTCGGTCTTATTCAGATTATTACGATCTGAAAGTCGATAAATTTAGTCGTGTAGTAAAATACAGACTTAAATCCCTGCGAACAATTTTGATATGACCGGAATAGATGTTGATCATAATCAGGTGGCAAGAATCTCTCCATCATCAGTTGCTTCATCCGGCGCCATGTTCTCACAGGCTCTTTTCTCTGCCTGTACCATTTCGTTTGTAACTGATCCCACCAAACTACAGCGCCGCTCTTCAACTTGTAGGTGACTAACTTCACTTGTTTGGTATCAGAAACCTCCATCATATTAAAAAATCTCTCAACCTCAGAAAGCCAGTCAAGAAAGTCCTCATTATGCAGATTACCGTTGAACGTGGGAAGATCCACCTTCACTTTGTAATTATCAAACCACTATTGTTGCCGTGCTGGACGGCATGTTCCCTGTACCTCTTCTTCATCTTCAGGTTCAAAATCTTCGGTATCAGCACGATGATGAAGATGCCTTACAACCCATCAATCACCAGGTTGGCCTCGAGCAAATCCTTCGGCGCGCTCCCGATCCTGGTTACGAGGTTGACGATGGGCAAACCCCACCGCACGTTCCTCATCAACCCTGTCTGACTTTCGGCGATTTTGTAGAGTTAACTCCTGCAGCAACTCACGAATCTCAGCGAACTGAGTATGAGTATCCTGACGGATCTCTGTTAATTGTGCCTGTTGATCCTCCACCATCCTCCTTAGGTCAGTAATCCCACGACCAACGTCAATGGGTGTGTCTTCTTCTGTGTTTCGTGCCATCGAACCAGGCAAAGCGTGGCTCTGATACCACTTGACGCAGCGGAAATAACAAAAAGATTAGTTGCGTACTAATCAAACGAATGATAGATACTTGTAGCCACGAGCAGTTCTTGAATCCTCAAGAGAAAAAGACAAAGTCTGAATATTATTGATAAAAGCTGCTTAAACATTAGGTCACAACCCCTTTTATAAGGAAAATGCGTAACCCTAGCAAAACCCTAACTCAAAAACGAAAATTCCCAAAATTTAGGGAAAATAATAAAATTGGAAAAAGGAAAGAAAAACATAACTTTTCCAAAAAGAATCAACTTCTACGGAATTATACGCTAAAAGTTATTAATGAAACAAATATTTCCTAAAATAGCAAAAAGGTCCAATTGGAGGCCTAAACGAAGGAATTAGGCCCAAAAACACCATCAGTCACGAACTTAGGGTCGTGAGTATTGATCGTAGCGCAAAAATAAGTTAGCCCACCAAGTTTGGGCCCGATCCGAGTTCGTCCGAAAGTTGTCAAATTGGGTAATCTGCAATTAAACAACGTTTGGGCTTCCGAGGCTTCGACCGGTCCAATTGATCATGAAATTGGGCCTCAACGTGTTCTACATCATAATGACTATGTGAACTAAAAAATACACTGTTCAAATAGTCTCACCACAAAATAAAATACACAGTTCTCATAAAAAATACATAGTACTCATAGAAAAATACACAGTTCTCATCGACAATCATCACAGACAATAACAGTTCTCATAAAAAAAACACAGTTCTCATAGAAAATATACAGTTCTTATGTAAAATACATAGTTCTCATAGGGAGTTTTCACAGAAAATACACAATTCTCGTAGAAAATACATAGTTCTCATAGACAGTTCTTATAAATAACACACAATTTTCATAAAAAATGTATAAAAAAGTACACAGTTCTCATAGACAGTTCTCATGAATAACACATAATCCTCATATAAAATACTGATCTGAATGTTCAATATCTACCAACAAATTGTGAAGTGCAAATGAGAATTGTTTTGTGTTCAGCCGACAACCTCTCTCTGAGAGACATAGATCACCACCTCTGCGTCAATCGATCACCACCGCCGTTGATCGGTGGGAGCCCATCATCAATCCGCACAATAATCCTATGTTTTGGAGTATTTTCCATTTTCTAGTCAACTATTTTATGATTTCCCAAGGAGATCAAAGTTACACACAGTCAAACAGCATCACATACAAGTGAACCGAAAATTCTAGCCATTTACCAACTTCAGATCTTACGTTCTTCCATGAATTGAATTCGAATATCAAACTCTAAGAATTACTTAGAAAGCTGTGACCTACTGGTAGAAAGCGTAGAGGAGCAAAGCGATGTCGTTGCAGATTTGGAGATCCGCGGAAGCCGACGTAGGAGGCGGCGGCGGCGAACCTCTCCGAGGACCGAAGGCCGGAGCTCGCTCGAGCCATCTCCTTTACTATATGTCGGCTTCGGCGGCGAACCTCTCCGGGTACCTGAGGCCGTAGCTCGCTCGAGCCATCTACTTCACTACGCATAATAGAACCGATGGGAGAGAGACCGATCGATAACCAATTGGAGTTGGAGTTGTCCAATAAATTATGCTACTCAGAAAACGTAACTGAAAACCAAAACGGGGGAACGGTCATTGGTGGTGGTGGTGGTGAGAGAGACAGAGACAGAGACAGAGACAGAGAGAGAGAGTGAGAGAGAGAGAGAGGGGGGAAGGGGAAGTAGAGGGGGTTTTCGATTTCTGAAGATCGCTTTCCGTTGGAACGGGGTAAAAAAGTCACTACTCAACATATCCGAGCCTATCTAGGTTCGAAAATAATATATAGGGTTGGGATCAAAACGAACCTAAAATAGAGGACCAGCCTCTAATTTTCTATTAAATAAATAAATAATTCCGCAATATTATTTCAATATTCATTTTCTTATTATCCGGCTTTAATTAATTACTATGCATTTAAATTCATTTCTCGTATGTTAATAGTTCGCGTAAATATTTCTTGTAAACTTACAAGATATTTTTTTTCATAAACCGAGATCGCGGTTGGACTCGAAATAATTTTGTTAGTCTATGGTAATATTATAAAATTCTTCCAAAATCGAAAATTAGACCGCCAAACACCATAGGGTATGTTTCCGCGACTACAAGAAATAATTCCTTCACTTAATTCCTACTTGCACACAGTAGTTGCACCAGCACCTTCTATTTTAAGCCCCACCGACAGTATTTTTTTTTTAAAAAAAACCAAAAAAACCCCGTGCGCACACACGTACACATATACATTGGGGTGATTCCAGGGACACCTAAAAAAATCTAAAAATGAATGTCACATTTCTTAAAGCATCTATCAAAACAAGGCCAGTTTCTAGTTTTATCCTTAAAAAATACTTTTTCATCTCTATTAGCATGTCTATTATCTTTTATTTTACAACGATTTCATGATTTTGAAAATTTTGTATAGTAAAACTAATTGATATCTATTAAACAAGATCTATATTACATATATTTTGAGTTTCATATAAAAAGCTAGACCCATAAAATTGACCTCAGTAATATTCATTGGGACTTAGGGGTAAAACAGAAAAAATAATACAAAATTTTCACGTCTCTTAATAAGTTGGATTTCTCAAAAAGGACGAGCACAGACCGCACCCTTATCCCCACGCCAATTACTCCCTCCCATACCGTCCCACGTCCACCCCACTCGCCCACATTTATTCCTTCTCCTATCTATACATATACGCACCCATGTCACCACCACTTCCCACACACACCACTGTGCACAATTTTGAGAGAGAGAGACCACCATGGGCACCTCCACTCCTGGCTTCCTCCTCCATAACCACCTGGTTCAACTCCCTCCAGCTCACAACCATAACTGCCGCACCCCGCACCACCTCCCACGGTTGCCATCACCACCACCTGCCGTGCACCTCCACCTCCTGTCCTCCTCCAACTGCTGCTGCCACCAAGGGCGGAACCAGGAATTAAATCTACCATGGGCTAACCCAAATTACATATATATAAAGCAAAAAAGGCACTAGACTGACCGTCGGATCAAACGGTGATCCATTAGTTTACTAGTTTCATTTTGCCTTCGTCAAAACGCACGCTCAATTGCAATAAAATAGATTTCTTTCATTCTAATCCTATACAGACTCGCTACGCTTAAAAAAAAATTACAACTTGATATATTAAGAATAGGATACAAAGAAAAATGCATTTTGTCGATATAATTGCCAACTAAAAAATAGTGCCGCTTTTTAGAGCTAACAAGAATAAACAACAATCATAAGGGCAAGAGAATAAACTATTGTCTTGGACTTTTGTTCATTCTCCAAATTCCAAAAGAATATCAGTCCAGTCGCCAATCAAACCCTTCCAGCATCGCTGTTGAAATCGTTGCTTCAGGCCTTCAGGTTGTTTGTCTGAGTGTAAACGACGTACAGACGTAGTGTATGTGGTTGTGAGGCGTTGTGTGTTTTTATCTCAACAATTAGGCTAGGCTGTAAAAAATGGGTTAGGTGTTGTATGGGTTGTGTTTTTACATATAATTTTTTTTTTTTTTTTTGGTCTTCCCGAACCTCACCTGGGCTACAGCCTACTGTAGCCCATATACACTTCCGCCCCTGGCCGCCACCTCACTACCACTGGTCTCCACTTGTGCGCAACCACTTTCTCCGGCCCATCTCCTCATCTCCATCTCCACCTCCACAACCACCGTCTCAATCGACGGTATATTGTACTAGTTTTGGCTTTAGGAGAGGGTCTGAATCGACCCCTATCACCAAAACCCACTGAACCAAAAGGTCCAAAACTGACCTTGCGGCTGCAACCAAACCTCGTGGCAGCAAACTAAAAAGAAATATTCATTTTTGTTAGATTTAAATCCTGGTATTTTCAGTTTAGTTTACTTCTTTTCCGTTTATTAAATTAGCATTATTGTTTAGATATGGTATTCTTTGTGGATTAAAAATTGGAGAATTGTGCAAGTTGTCATTGTGATGTATGACTTGGAGACAAGAAAAGTATTAAGAGACGTATCAATGATTTCATCGGGTTAAAAGTACGAATCTAGTATTTTTTTTTAGACAACACAAAATATTATTATTAGTAAAATTTGTATAATAAATAAATCTTATGAGTAATTAATAGCCAATTTATAAGAAAAATATAAGTTACAAGAATGTTGTTTGGAAAATTTATGTCAATATCTGCTAGTAGGTTATTTTTGTAGAACTACAAATTTAGAATTTAAAAACCTAAGTTTGAGAAATAAAGGAAATGTAGACCTAAGTTTGAGAAACAGGCACCTTTAATCGTTAGCTGTAAAAATGAGATGATGTGATTGAGACCATTGAATTGTTATTTGATTTGGCATTACTTGGCATGTTACACGAATATAGAATTGGACAATAGGTTCACTGGGTGGCACTTGTGTTTGGATTTAAATTTCATTAGACGTTAAAATTGTGGAAAGTGAAATGATGAGAAGTCATAGTGGTGATAGTTTTGGTTAGGAGAAAACCAAAGTGGCCGAGCATGGTAGGTCCAGAAAGTATTGTCGGCGGAATCGGCACTTGTGGTTAAAAATCAGTGGATATTTATATCAAACCCTAAATATGGGCCTAAAAGTTTGTATAATACAGGATTTTTTGGAGTTTATTTCAGAAAAAACTGAGTCACTACAGAATTACGATACCCAAACATAATTTTCGCTTGACCTAAAAAAAGAAAAAAAGAAAGAAAGAATTAACCAGACATACCACGTGTAATTAATCTTCCCTTCAAAAAAATATATTATTTTGGCCACTGATAAACAAAGCCGTTAAGGTTAAACCAATAAATGCCCTCCCATGCAGAGGTTGAATAAGAAGATTTTTCTTTAGTTCACTTTTTTTGGTTTAAATTTTTGAAAGTTATTATAGATGTAATGAGTGGAGAGGATAGAAAGAAAAATGTATTGAAAAACATGTAGAGAGAAAAATAAGATGAGATGAGAGCTGAACCAAACAATGTGATTGCATTCTTTTTTCTTTTCTCTTTGCTTTGGGTTCTCCTAACATGATTAAAAAAATTGTGCTAACTGCAATACGTATCAAAATCATGTGTTTCTCTTGCAGGTATTGGAATTTTGTCAAATTTGACTAATTTGGAGGAGCTTGATCTCAGCAGGAATAATTTTGGAAATGGCATTCTACCGTCTTTGAATAAGCTTTCAAACCTGAAGTTTCTACGTCTGGCTTGGAACAATTTGAATGGGTCAATTTATGTCAAAGGTAATTCGGTGTGAAACCCAAGCCAACGTTACAACAGTCCTTTTTCCCCTAAATAATGCGAAGGTACGGTATTCTTTTTTTTTTTTGGCTGGTGCTAATTTGAATGGGCCAATTTATGTCAAAGGTAAGGTTTTTTTTTTTTTTCAATCGATAGGACTACGATTTTATAGGTAGAACAAAAGAAGTGAGAAAATACGTCAAATATGGCATCCATCCCCTTGAAGAGAGGAAAGAAGCCACACCGGACGCCTAAACTCCCACGTAGAAAAGACAAGACCTCTTAATACTTTTTGAGCAATATTATGAGTAACCCCATTACCACTCCTCCTGACAAAGGAAAAATCCGCACCAGAAAACCCATCTTGAAGGTGCAAGATATCTGCTACAATCACCCCAACCCCCTGATAGTCTTCCTTACGCCTTTGCACCAACTGTACCAAATGTTGCGAATCCCCTCCAACAAGATTTGCATCCATCCCAAGCTCCCTTGCAAACAAAAGCCCATCCCTTGCTTGCCTCCACCACTGACGGATCAGTCAAATGCTGTCTCCCAATTGTCCTAGCTAAAACGAATTTCCCATTCCATTCGTGAATGACCATTCTCATACCACAACGCCCGGCCCCTGTGCTTATCCATGCCATCATCGAAATTGAGTTTGTAACACTCATATATATCTTGGTCGCAGCCACACTGAACGAGTCGCGCGTTTGGTCCTGTCGAATCCCATCCTCACGTCGACCTCTCATCTTGCACGGCCAAGAATTCTATTGCATCTCTGGTTGCTGATTGGCAAACCCTATCAATCCTATCAAAATGGTCATTAAAGACTGCTTCATTGTGGTTGTGACCAAGATGTGGTCCCATATGTTAAACAAATTCTTTCATGGGTAATAATTTTCACCCTCTCGTTTTTTATAACATCTTGTCTGTGTCATTTAATTATTTATATACTCATTTACATTTGAAATTGAAAGTGCAATACCATATATTCTCATTGTAAGATGACCAAAAAGGTAGCGCATTTGCATATAAAGAAATGTGAAAATAAATTAGTACCATTTAATTATAGGAGCTACATGTTATATGATAGTAATAAGTAAATATTGTCGAACAAAGTGTTAGATAATTCATTTTATACCCATTGATTTGTGACTGTTACCAATATAAGGTCATGCATTTGATTTTTCTTTAGGAGCACAAATTTTCAGTCATGTAATTCGTATAAAATTGTGCGTTTATCGTTTAAAGACCATTCCTAGGGTCTAATGAAATTCTGAGGATGTTAAAGTTTTACACGTTGCGATATGCAAAACAACAACAACAACAACAATAATAATAATAATAGTTGATGCAACACTTATAAATGTGTAGTTAAGGTCATTACTTTAGGTCTTGCCGTCCTACTATAGGTCATCATTTTGCGAGACAAGTCTATAAAAAGATAAGAGTAGTGAACGCGATATATTCTGACGTTCCTTTTTTTTTTTGGTTCTTCGGAAAGGAATAGGACGTTATTCACGTCTACAATTATGGATCAATTTCATAATGATTTACCAATTACTTTTTGGGTTGAAGACTTATCCTGAAATCCATCACCATAGTACAAAAGAGAGACTTGCTTGCAGATTTGGGCAGTCAAAAAGACCGCATAATGACATTAAAAAACTTCTGAGGATGTTGGCCATTGAATTTTTTTTTTCCTGAAATTCATGCACTAAGCCCTTTTATCTGTGTTTAACTTCATGCACTAAACAATTCTATATGTGTATTATCTAGGTTTTTAGACCATAGGGGTGTGGGCTTCGGCCTATTGATCTCATAGCTATCCGAAAAGGAGAAATATACCAGACCATTTGAGCAAAATCGCACCTTACCAATAAATGAACAATAGACTCCTTGTACACTTTACACAAAGGGCAAAGGACATCGCAAGTTAACCTGCGTTTATGGAGAGTCTCCTTGACTGGCATGATATCTCTGATCGCCTTCCATATAAATGCTGAACCTTCCTTTGTATCAGAAGCGACCATACACCATTCCATACTTACTTCATTTGTTGTTTGTTGCTACTTTCACCCACAGCCCTTCTACCCAAACATCCATTTCTTTGAAGCATTTTAGCCGATTCATATCTCGATTTGACTGTATAGTTCCGAAAAATGCCAAATAATCTTGTCTTCTACTGGATATTTCAACAGGGGAAAGGAAAGAATTAGCTGGCTCTCCTCCGCGCTGAAAACCTCCTTGACCAGATCTTCCTTCGAACCCCGAGTGTGGGGTTATATGAGAAACTGGACTTTCCGTCCTCTCCCCTCTTCTTTAACACTAGCTGGAGCCGTGGATTCAGATTTTGGGAGCCATTGGTCCCTATCAATAACCACCATATCCCCTGTTCCAATCCTCCATTGCAAAGCCGCATTAATAATCTCTCTCCCTTCCAGTATGATTCTCCAAGTCCAAGATGGATTCAAACCCGCTCTTGCCGTAAGAAGAGAGCCATTCGGAAAGCACTTGGCCTTGAGAATTCTGTGTAGAAGACAACATCCTCCCTTGTGCAGTCGCCACCCTTGCTTAGCCAAAAGAGCCAGGCTAAAGCAGCGAAGGTCCCGAAAGCCAAGACCATCACCTCCTTTTTTTTCACACAGTTTATCCCACGATAACCAGTGTGTTTTCCTTTCCTTGTTTTTTTTATCCCCACCAAAAACGTGCCATCAGGCATCAACCCATTCAGATCCTAACACAATTTATCCGGAAGCTTAACGCAAGACATAACACAGTTTGGCAACATTAAAGCAACCAATTTTAATAGTACCTCTTTCCTAGCTTGGTTCAAAGAATTCTCGTTCCATCCTTCCAGAATGATGCGCAATCTATCCTTGAGAAATGAGAAAACATTGTACCTAGAACCTCCAATCCCCGTAGGTAACCCCCAGTAATTACCAAAGTTAACATTACTCCGAATGCCCATAATCTTGACTCAAACGGTTTCTCACAGTGATAGGAGTGTTCTTACTGAAAAAACAAACGGACTTGCTAAAATCAAGAACAGATACGGCGACAATGGATCGCCCTGCCGATTGCCCCGAGAAGGCCTAATATATCCCTTTGCTTCCCCATTAATAATAGCTGAATAAGAGACAAAGGATGCACACTCCGTAATCCATCGAACCCATCTCTGATCAAACCCCATTTTCAGCATAATCTTTAATAGTTTAGACTTTCTTTGACGTGACAGGTTTTGATGAAATTCGATTTGTGAATGTTGACATAGTATATAGTTTATTGGAAAACCATATAATTTGGTCATTTTATTATATTAGAGATTTTCCTTGTCAATCAAACAATAGAAAACGTTTTCCCTTATAAGACATAAATAAATACTTTTTCTGAAATGACATAACTAAGTAGTTAAGGGGCTAAATGCGCAAATTCGTCTTTTTTTATAGAAAGGGTGATGGACCGATGGTCTATATGTACAAGTAGTAGGTGTTACACCCTAATTAGGGAAGGATTCAGATTAAAACTTAAATCATCTAATGGCTTAAAACGTGGGTGCATGGGTGCATTATGTGTTTGTTAACTCTCTTCTTTATTCGGGATATAGAATACGGGGATTCGTTATATTCCCTTGGATGAGAATTCAAACTTCCCACTCTTACCCCCAACTCATACTTTGTCCACGTTCTACGATTAACCTATATTAACAAAAATGACATTAGTCTACACGAAAAATATCATTGTCAATTACATAAATAACATCCACCTACTCGTATCCCCATAGAATTACCCAAACATAATTTTTGCTTGACCTAAAAATGAAAAAAAAGAAAGAATTACCCAAACATATATACCATGTATAATTAATCTCCCCATCAAAAAAAATGTATTACTTTGGCCACCGACAAACAAGCCATTAAGGTTAAACCATTAATAAATGCCCTCTCCCATGCAGAGGCTGAATAAGAAGATTTTTTTTAAGTTATACTACTTTCTTTTTTTCTTTTCTCTTTGCTTTGGGGTCTCCTAACATGATTAAAAAATCTGTGCTGACTGCGATACGTATCAAAATCATGTGTTTCTCTCGTAGGTATTGTAATTTTGTCAAATTTGACTAATTTGGAAGAGCTTGATCTTAGCGGGAATGATCTTGGAAATGGCATTCTACCATCTTTGAATATCTTTTCAAAGTCGAAGAATCTAAAGTTGAACAATCTAAATTTGGATGGTACCAATTTGAATGCGCCAATTTATGTCAAAGTTAAGATTTTTTATTTTTTTTCAATCGATAGGACTACAATTTTATAGATAGAACAAAAGAAGTGAAAAAATACATCAAATAGGGCATCCATCCCCGTGAAGAGAGGAAAGAAACCACACAGGAGACCTAAACTCCCACATAGAAAAGACAAGACCTCTCATTGCTTTTTGAGTGATGCTATGGAGAACCCCATTACCACTCCTCCTAACAATGGAAAACTCTGCGCTAGATCGAAAACCCATCTAGAAGCTGTAAGATATCTGCTACAATCACCCCAGCTCCGTAATGGTCTTCCTTACGCCTTTGCACCAACTATACCAAATGTTGTGCACAGAAGCCCAAGCTCCCTTGCAAACAGAAGCCCATCCCTAGCTGCCATTGCTTCGACCACTAACGGATCAGTCAAATGTTGCCTCCCAATTGCTCTTGCTGCAACGAATTTCCCATTCCAGTCACGAATGACCATTCCCATACCACATCGCCCCCTGTGCTTATCCATGCCACCATTGAACTTGAGTTTGTAACACCCATATCTTGGTCGCAACCACACTGATTGAACGAGTTGCGCGTTTGGTCCTATCTGTTGTAATGAACGCTATGAATGCAAGCTAAGAACGAGAAATTAAAAACTAAACAAGAAATCACAATGACACAAGATATACGTGGTTCTCCAAGATAGGTATCCACGGGCGAGAAGAGAGATGATTCACTAACCAATGTGAAGAAGAGATACAAAAAGCCGGCTATAACTCTAGAAATGCCACAATATAAGAACCCAAAAGATACTTTAGAAGTTTTCCAAAAACCCTATTTATAATATGTTACAAAAACGGGAATAACATAATTAACCAATGTAGGATTAAAGAATACAAGACATTCCCAACAATTCTTTACCTTGACTTGAATTCCACTTAATCAAATTACCAAATATAGCTCTCCCCTTCTAACCTCTCACTCGCCAAATGCCCCCGAGGGGCGATCAACTGCAAATACCGAGTAAGCCCAAGCAATGGTTGAACTTGGCAACTGGAACCGGTTTAGTCAACATATCTACTGGGTTATCTGTCGTACCCACTTTCTTCACCTCAACTTGCTTCTGTGAGATGATATCCCAAACGAAGTAATACCTGACATCGATATACTTGATCCTCTCATGATACATCAGATTTTTAGTCAAATGTATAACACTCTGTGAATCAAAAATATTGAACTCACACCATGTGCAAGATCAAGCTCACATAGCAAACCTCTCATCCACAATGCCTCCTTTACAGTTTCAGCAATGGCCATATACTCCGCTTCTGTTGTAGACAGCGCGACTGAAGCCTGTAAAGTAGCTTTCCAACTAATGGCACTTCTGGACTGGACAGAGTAAAAACATAACCTGTCAGAGACCTCCTCTTATCGTGGTCACCGGCAAAATCCGAATCAACATAACCAATAGCATGATCACCATAATTGGCAACCCCAAATAATAAACCAAGACCTGCAGTTCCGCACAAATACCGTAGTATCCATTTCACAGCCTCCCAATGTGCCTTTCCTGGACGCCTCATATAACGACTAAAAACACTAACTGCATGTGAAATATCAGGACGAGTACATACCATACCGTACATAAAGCTCCCAACTGCGCAAGACTATGGAACTTGAGACATATACTTCTCATTTTCCGACTGTGGTGAAAACTTAGCTGAAAGTCGAAAGTGTGTTGCCAAAGGGGTACTGACTGGCTTCGAGTTCTGCATGGCAAAGCACTCAAGCACTTTAAGAAGATAAGACTTCTAATTCAAAAATAATTTGCCAGCTACTCGATCTCTGCAAATCTCTATACCCAAAATACGTTTTGCCGCACCCAAATCTTTCATCTCAAATTTACCACCTAAGTGTTGTTTCAACCTGTTGATTTCTATACACTCATGGCAGCAATAAACATATCATCAACATACAACAGTAGATAAACAAATGAACCATCTAGAAGTTTTCAAAAATACACACAACTGTCATACTTACTTCTAAAATATAACTGGCTTATCATAAAAGTATCAAACCGCTTATACTACTGCCTAGAGGATTGTTTGAGGCCATACAAAGACTTACGAAGTAAACAAACATAATCCTCCTTACCAGAAATAACAAATCCCTCAAGCTGACGCATATAAATCTGTTTCTCAAGCTTACCATGCAAAAACGCAGTTTTGACATCAAGTTGCTCTAACTCAAGATCATAACATGCAACAATAGCAACTAAAGTGCGAATGAAACTGTGTTTTACAACGGGTGAAAATACCTCATTGTAGTCAACACCCTCCTTCTAGCTATATCCTTTCGCCACTAGCCGAGCTTTGACCCGAGCATCTTCTATCCTTAGAATACTTGGTTTGCGCTTGAAGACCCACTTGCACCCAACAATCCTCTTCCCTTTCAGCGGTTATACTAACTCCCATGTTTGATTCTTCTGAAGAGACTCAATCTCGTCATTCATAGCAACAAACCACTGTGCAGACTCAGTGCTCAAAACAGCTTCCATATAACTAGAAGGCTCCTTATACTTAACTGTCTCAGCAACTGATAAAGCATAGGCCACCATCTCAGAATAAGCCGAATACGAGGCCGAATCTCCCTCCTTGGCCTATCTTTAGCAATAGTGCGTGGTTGCTCAACTAACGCATCAACCTCTATGTCTGAACTTTTGAACTCCTCTTCAATTGGCTTCTCAATGTGCTTCTTCCCTAAGTCGGAAGATTCACTCAAAAACTCTACCTGCTTTGGAACACTCTGTTCCTGAATTGTATCACCAACCTGCTTACACCCGTTAATCATAGAGTTTTCAACAAAAGTAACATCTCTACTGATCAAAAACTTCGAATCTTCAGAACACTACAATCTGTACCCTTTCACACCTGCCTGATAACCCAAGTAAAAATACTTATTGGCCCGTGGCTCTAACTTACTCGCATTCACATGAGCATAAGCTGGACATCGAAACACACGCAGCATAGAGTAATCAGCTTGATGACCTGACCATACCTCAAAAGGAGTCTTACATTTAATAGCAGTTGCAGACACCCCAATTTGGACCTATTAATTATCCTTAATTTGTGCCCTCGTGGCTCCCCGATGATGAAAAGGAATCAAAATAAGACTTGGCTAAAGCTTGAGCGATGTTTCTTGGTCTTTTTCAAACCAAAACCATCATTTTTCCCGACACCCTGAGGGTAAAATGGGCACATATTTCAGCTTATGAAATAATTTTGAATGAAACCAATTGGGTTAGAAAGAGAACTCAACAAGCATTCCAACGCTTCGAAAAACACCCAAAACCGAGTTTGGGTGTGTCCGTGGCGCCCTTCTGAAGTTGGGCAGCCACTCCTGAGCGCTCGGGACCACTCTTGAGCTCTCGGGAGTGCAACTTTTGAGTGCTCGGGAGTACTGATAGAACATTGGATGTTGAGCTTAATCTTTGACCATGTTTTTGTTCAGATTTTAAAATTGCAATTCAAAGTTGCATGTTCCTGATGTCTGCTTGAGCCAGCAGAAGACCAATGATGCTGTTTTTCCCCCCAAAAACTATTTTCTTTTCAATTTTGATTTGATTTTCAAGTTGAAAACCCTAATTTTCACTCCCCTATAAATACCCCCTCATTCAGCACATCAAAGACCACGAAATTTCCCCTGAAAACTCCCCCATTTTACTGCCAAAAAAATCAGTGTTCAAAACTCTCTCTCAAACTCTTTCAAAACAACCTCAATTTTCTAAAAGAAATGACTAATTCTCAAGGAAAATCTCTAAGAGAAATGGATGCCTAAATCCCCTCATTTT
>BPLS01020299.1:0-11497 GCA_019656275.1 Rhododendron kiyosumense | reverse complement strand
AAACTGTTTTCTAACTATTTTCAAGCATCCAAGTCAATCCAAGAAGTCTTGTTCAAGCACAAAAGGTATAAAATTCCATTTTATACTTGAAAAGCCACAGTTTTTTCCACTTCTGAGGGAGATCAGAGGCTCACACCAGTTCCTCATACTGGTTGTGAGTTCATTTGATCTTGGTTTAACAACAAGAGCAACGAGATCACAAAAAGTTTTTCAATTAAACCTTTTTTTAGCTTCCTGGGTGCACTCCTAAGCACCCAGGACCACTTGTGAGCGCTCAGTACCATTCCAGGGGGGGAAGACCGTCATAGGAGGCCTAAAATCACTCCCGAGCGCTCAGGACCACTCCCGAGCGCTCAAGAGTGGTCCCGAGCGCTCGGGACCATTTCTGGGCATCCGAAACCACTTCTGAGGGCTTGGTTGGGGGCCTAAGACCATTCCTATGGGCCCATGACCACTTTTAGGAGCCCAGGAACACTGTTGAGCGCTCAGGAGTGCTTTCAATGGTGTTGTTTCATTTTGAAGTACTTTTTTTCATTTTAATCTCTCATATCTCATGCATACTTTGTACACAATCACATGTATACACTTGTTTGTTGTTTTTATGAATATGCTAGCTATTTTCATGAAATAAAATATTTTTGATAAATCCCGCAAACGTTTAGTAGAGACTGATTTTAAAATCGGGCAAGGGGGGTGCCGTAAAACCCTTCCCCCCTCGTAACGTGGCTTCCGAACCCAAAACAATCTCTGGTTTTCAACTTCAAGCAATCATTTTCAATCAAAACGGTTTCTCGGGTGGCAAACCTCAAACTCGGGTGGCGACTCTTTAATTCCTCGTTTTTTTTCAAATCAAAAACTTTGTTTTTCGGGCCACTCCGATCCAGCCGGGGCTGTGGTAGCCCACAGTGGCGACTCCGCTGGGGAGAAAGTTTGATTAATACTTAGAATTTATATACATTTTTGAACAATCATTGCGAAGCCTGTCAAAAACAACGACGCTTTATGCTCGTTGAAGGAAGGAAATGGCGATTCTAACTGGATTTCTATCCGGCCATTCCGACTTGGGGCTTTTTGATTGGTTACTTGTGTGTTTTTCTCTAAGTGTTAATTAATCAAGAGAGCCAAGCTTGAAAAATATTTGTGGGATTTTCAAAATATTTAGTTTCATTGTCTATCTTTTGTATATATATTGTATTCAACCTCGCTATTGTGTTCTGGCAATCCTGCCCGGCTTGCTGGTGACAGGGAATCCCAGAATGCTCAGCAACCCTCGACCGTGATGAGCATCCCTGCCGTTTGTACCGTTGTTGGGTGTACGCTCAGCAATGGGAGGCATACCTTGACTCTAGTCCGGGGAACCCTCTTTAAACCAAAACCCGGCCTTTATACGTGTGTAGAAAGCAATAGAACCTTCCAAATTAGGACAGGAACCCATAGGGTAGGATTATGTGATATATCCTACTTATATGTTTCTGCCTTCTGCATCACACCTTGCATATCATCCATGTCATGCTGTTTTGCTGCTCATTTAAAGCCATGTTTTCTTAAACTCGCTTGCGCGGTGTGTAGAAGGTTGCTGAGGCCCGATGAAGAGTCGTGCACCTCAGTGTACGTTGTCTAAACTGCATGAGGCCTTAAAGCAATGAGACTTTGGGAAATCAAAACATACTAAGTCTTTGACTAATGCCTAATCGAAGATTCAACGGAAAATAAGGAATAACAAGGAAACGATGCCGTGATGCCACGTCACTTACACCACTTCGGCTAATGGCGCCATGCCACTAATGCCAACTTGGTTTTGGTATCACGTCGTCTATACTAAGCTATTCCAAGTTCAAAATTGAAATTTCGAATGAGGACTAGTTGAATACTTAGTTCATTTTGACATCTCTTAGAATCTGTCGTTCTAAATAAAGGATACATCTTGAAAGAAATTTTGAGGATCGAGGCAACCTTCGAAAGACCATAATTGCACCTTGCATCTTTTCTGTCCGTTTGCTTTCAGATAGAGCTCTTAGACTCGCTTGCGCGGCTTGGATTGCCTAGACCGATGAAAAGTCGTGCTTTTTAAGGTCGTGCTTTTTAAGGGCACGTTGTTGAAATTAATTAGTCCTTGGAACGATGAGGTTTTAGGGATAGCAAAATTCATTAAGTCTTCAATACATTTTTCAATCATGGATTCGATAAAGATCAACGAAACAATTAGGCTACAATGCCGTGATACCAACACTTCTCAGGTTATAGTGCGAAGTCACTTAAACCGCTTAGGCTAATGGTGCCATGTCACTTACGCCGCTCCGGTTACGGTATCATATCATTTACGCCAAATGGTTTTTGAAACCAAAACATAAATTTTGGATGAAAAATGTTAAGGACTTAATTTGTCTTGATGTCTCCTAAATCTTATCACTCCTAATCAAAGGATACACTCGAAAGAATCTCTGAGGACTAAGGCAATCCTTCATAGGATGTCATTTCTTGAGTCAGGGTCTAGGAGACCATAAATCCATGGAGTTTGGGTAAACTCCGGTGTTTGCCGTGCCCGAACGGCTCCCTCTAGCTCAGTCTAGCCTTAAATGCATTTTCCAGCAGTCTTATTGCTCTGTCTTGGATGGTCTTAGATAAGGAGATTGGCTCTGATTGCCAACGTGCGGAATTTAACCTGCCTGACAGCAACCTACCCGTGACTGTTGGAACTATCTGTAAAGTCCGATTCCCCGAATTGATGATGACGACATGTGAACAACAATTCTTTTACTCATACACATTCTTTTTAATAAAACACGACAGGGCCACATTTTGAGTCTGCTTTTTACTTTACTGTCAGTACTGGGCCATCCATCCTACAACAAAGCCGTACCACCTTTTCGACCACCATACTCTCATAGACTTAGAATTTTTAGGAAGATATGGAATAGCCGATGGAAAATTTGAATGGGGAACATCTGAATGGGGAACAGCCAGCAGGAAATCCGAATGAGCTGGATCAAATCCGAACCTCTATCCAACAGATGGGTGAATGAACAGACAACCAAATTACCCAGGTGATGCTCATGATAACCCAGGTTGCCAGGCGACTTCCACCTCCACAAAACCAAGAACCACCCCTCGAAAATAACCACGAACCACCCCCTGAACCAAACCCTCAAAGCCCAGAAATGGCCACCATCAACGCCAAATTGGCCCAACTTGAGCAATCTGTAGCCAAAAGCAAAAGAATCGCCTTTACCGGTTTTGACATTGAGGAGCTCTACCTCTTCCCAAATGCCAAACTACCAAAAAACTTCAAACCAATTGACTTTGCAAAGTTTGATGGAACCGGTGACCCGAAGGCACACTTGACCAGCTATATTGGGGCACTTTCCATGTGGGGCGTGGAGAAAGATGCCATGGCCCAAATGTTCGCTCAAACACTAGTTGGGCATGCCTTGCACTGGTTCACTGCCTTGGAAATAACAAAGAAGAAATCTTGGGAAGACATCTGTGAGGCTTTTATGGCCCAGTTTGACTATAACATCCAACTTGAGGTCACCACCCGAGAGTTGGAATCAACCAAAATGGAACCGAATGAGTCTTTCGTGGACTTTGTTCGAAGATGGGGAGCAAAGACTGTTCAGATGAAAGAGAAACCCTCTGAGAAAGATCAAAATTCGAATTATTGTCCGAAATCTCCAGCCTGCACTTGCCAAGCACATGATTCTAGCTCAAGCCTCTTCCAACTTCAAGACATTCTTCGAAACAGGCATGGCCATCGAAGAAGCCATCCAGTTGGGCATCCTCGAAAAAGCTACTTATTCCTTCCCAGAAACAACATATGTGGACCCCGACAGCAGCAGCACGCTGTATGGCAATGCAAGTTACACTAACCTACCGTCTAACCCCACAAACACCGACCCCGCCCGGACCAAGCCTATTAACCAGATCGTTGCTCAAGCCACCAAGCCTAAACAACCTCGTGTCTTTTCCCAGTTTTCCATGCCACTATCCATGGTATTCGAAAGGCTTGTCGAAAGTGGAACCGTCAAACCACTCCCTCCAACTCCCCTACCTCAAAGGCTCCCAGCCTACCACAACTCAAATGCCTTCTGCACCTTCCACCAAATGCCTGGCCATTCCACCAATAACTGCTTTTGTCTCCGCCACAAAATCCAAGATCTCATCGATAATGAAACCATCTCACCTCCACTTTCAAACCCAAACACTACCATAAACCCTCTCCCAAAGCACCCGCAAAACTCTCATGTCAACCTCATCCATCTCAACCCAACCTCATTCGACCCTAGCCAATACATCATACCCATAACCAAGCCAAAACCCATTGTCAATATACCTGAGGAAATCGGGATTCGCACACTTGAGGACATGGACCTGGAATGGGTGTCAACACGTGATGGGTGGCAATTGCTTGGGGAAAACTATCCTTTGATCTTTGAGGAGTTCAAGACTGGACTTGCTAGTGAATCAATGGGACATGGCTCGTTTGGACAACTTCTGAGCAACCAAACCATCAACGGGATCTTCAATGGCATAAAAATCCATCCCCACCAGTGCATTATAGACAATTGGCTGCCAGAACCCATTGTTTCAACCCCTAACAAGCTCGATACTTCAATAATAAGCTCCAAGCCAACACAGAATCTGAGGGTGGATCAAAATCCGAATGATGCCCGAGATAGTGAGAAAGGACCGGAACCATCCCCATGCCAGACCTCAAATCTGGAGAAGAATGATCAATGCAATGAAGCCAATCCATGAATGAAATCTGTCACAAGTTGGGGAAGTTTCTGAGTTTCAAGTCAATCTTCATCTTTCAATTTCGAGTCAGTTTGTACCTCGAGTCTTGCATACTTTCATATCTTTATGTTTTCAAATTCAAGTTTGTAGTCAAAAAAGAAAAACCAAAAAGAGAGTCAGTTTCGTAATTCCGAACTACGTTATGACCTGATTCCTTTGCAAGAGGGATACGTAGGCAGCCTCATCCTGAGGCCCGGTCATGTTCATTCGAGTCGATCCCAAAATTCGGTTACGATCTTTTGAGTCAATCCTTCGTCGGTTCGTCCCGTCTTTCGAAATCAATCTCAAGCTTCTAGTGTCGAAATTGTTATAATAAACTCGCGTTTTGTGATAATCCCTTAACTTGGAATTGCTTTTCACCATCAATTGAGGAATCAAAACACGAGATATTTTGCCCTGGCAAGAAGAAGAATTTCAAGGGACCACTCCCTGACACCGTCAAGAGGCAACACCTTGGCCCGAGAAAAAGCTCGCTAGATCAAAACCTCAAAATGTGATCTAAGCAAAAGTTAGAGCACACAAATCTCTTAACTTGCATCTAGGATCCAGTTATCAAGTTGTGCAATTCAAAATGAAGAAAGGCATTCTTTTCTTTTATCAAACGCTTGAAGATATATATCCATTGATACCCTCTTTGAGCCTAAATCAATTTCTTTGAAAGAACTCAGCTAGACAGCTATCCCCCACATTGGGGTGAACTGAGGAAGACAAAAGTGCCAAATACATGACTATCATTCGCACAGCAGAATTCAAAGCGTGAAAGTGCCAATACATAGGCACAATGAGAGGCAAACATCGAAGAAATATCAGAGAAAGCTCAAAATCAATAAAAATGCCAAACACATCGGCATAACAAAGTGCAAAGCAATTCAACAGAAAGAAGGCACCCATCAAAAGCAAAAAAGGGCACAAAAATATTCAAGATGGCTGCTAGCTCTCGAAACCCAAAGAAAATGAAATTTTTTTGAGCCTATTATCCTTTCTTTGTTAAGCCAAGCCTTGGCCACGTTACAACCCGGATAAAGTCCTTTCAGATTGAAAAGCACAACTTGATAACAAAATCCTAGACAGTAGGAGAAAACAAGAAGAAGCGGCAAGGCATTTCGTGAATCCCACAAAATCCAAGCTGGGGCATTTTCGAAATTCATGGATTGTCATCAGCAATCTGGGGCACGATTTGTGGTAAAAATCCTCGTGTTTTGACAAAACAAGATCAAAGAAAATCCTGAATGAGCATCACTTGATGGTGTTAGAACAATTTCAAAACCCCAATTGGGAAAATCATCGAAACTTGATTTTATCATGACAATTTCAAATATCAATTGTGGGGCATGCTTGCCTTTTTCAAACCCTCAAGTAATCATGCTCCTCGTCTAGTCAAACTCTTTGTCTGGTCAAATCAAACTCCTCAGATCATCATTAAGAGTCAGTCCTCTGATAAAGGGTCTTTCTTGTCCTTCAAGTTATCTAGGCCTTGCCCAAATTCACGCAGGGTCATTCCCGGTTATCCATCTAGTCAAGTCATATTGATCTTGAAGTCCCAACTCATGAGAGAAACTCCAATACATGGAAGAACCCGCACTTGTGCTCATGATAAAATTGGTTACTGAAACTATCAATGGAATCAAGGAAAATAATCAGAACTGAGATCTATCACTCATCGGAGCACATTAGCCCAATATCATCAGTCATAGCAAGCATATAGCCAACATCAAGACTGGGGAATGAATGCTCAAAATCCAAGCCCTGATCAAAGTCCAACTCAAACCAACTCTAACTCAAGCCCCTGGCTCCAACTCAAACCCAATTTCGATCCAAAGACAAACTCCAGCCCAAATCTCAAAGTCCTGAAGATACCAACCCGATGGCCAAAAACAATAAAGCAGAAAGGGTACTCGGACATGTCCCCTGATTTTCAAAAAATAAAAATGAACAAAAATTATTGTTGTCGTCGAATGTCGAAACGCGGGTCCCCCTTTCTAGTCTTGACCTCTTGTGGTCAACTTCATTGTCATATTTGAGAGCAGGACTGCTTGACATGCTGCCATTGATTTGGCCTTCATCCTGAGGGACATCATTCAATCATCTTCTGCCATAGATTTGGCATTGTCCTCTCGGACATCATTTCAATCAAATTCCGCCATAGATTTGGCCTTCGTCCTGAGGGACATCATTCAATCATCTTTTGCCATAGGTTTGGCACCGTCTTGGGGGACATCTTTCAATCAAATTCCGCCATAGATTTGGCACTGTCCTCTAGGAAAATCCTTCAATCAATTTCTGCCATAGATTTGGCATTGTCCTGATGGACATCTTTCAATCATCTTCTGCCATAGATTTGGCCTTCGTCCTGAGGGACATCATTCAATCATCTTTTGCCATAGGTTTGGCATCGTCTTGAGGGACATCTTTCAATCAAATTCCGCCATAGATTTGGCATTGTCCTCTAGGAAAATCCTTCAATCAATTTCTGCCATAGATTTGGCATTGTCCTGATGGACATCTTTCAATCATCTTCTGCCATAGATTTGGCCTCTTTCAATCGACTTCTGCCATGGATTTGGCATCGTCCTGAGGGACATCTTTCAATCATCTTCCGCCATAGATCTGGCTTCTTTCAATTGACTTTCGCCATAGATTTGGCTTCCTTTCAATCATCTTCAGCCATAGATTTGGCACCGTCCTGAATGACACCTATCAAGCACCTTTCGCCATAGATTTGATTGTGTCCCTTTGAGACAAACTAACTTGTCCCATTGGATGGCGCCCCTCGCGATGTATTCAATTTTTATCCTTTCAACACAACTAACTAGTCCCGTCGGATGCCATCCTTCGCGGTGTATTTTATGTTCCGTTTAAAACCTTTTTGCTTGTTTATTTGTTTCACCCATTGAGACAAAGCAATCGGTGGGTGCCCCTTAATCAATTTGTCTTGTCAATTATTTGCTTGCATGCCTTCTACAGCATGCATGTTTGCATTTGCCCCAAAGAACTACGCTGGTCTGATCCCTGCTGAAAAGGGTACGTAGGCAACTTGATAGAGTATAACCTCACGCTTTAAATGCTTGAAAATTTTTACTTGCATTGGATTTTGGATTAAGGATTTAGTAGGGCTCGAATTGGGCTGTCTCAATCTTTGGACGTCACTCGTATCCAGACATGATACCGAGCGCCATCCAAAGAGGGGCAACTGTAGACACCCCAATTTGGACCTATTAATTATCCTTAATTTGTGCCCTCGTGGCTCCCCGATGATGAAAAGGAATCAAAATAGGACTTGGCTAAAGCTTGAACGATGTTTCTTGGTCTTTTTCAAACAAAAACCATCATTTTTCCCGACACCCTGAGGGTAAAATGGGCACATATTTCAGCTTATAAAATAATTTGAATGAAACCAATTGGGTTAGAAAGAGGACTCAACAAGCTTTCCAACGCTTCGAAAAACACCCAAAACCGAGTTCGGGAGTGTCCGTGGCGCCCTTCTGAAGTTGGGCAGCCACTCCTGAGCGCTCGGGACCACTCTTGAGCTCTCGGGAGTGCCACTTTTGAGCGCTCGGGAGTATTGATAGAACATTGGATGTTGAGCTTGATCTTTGACCATGTTTTTGTTCAGATTTTAAAATTGCAATTCAAAGTTGCATGTTCCAGATGTCTGCTTGAGCCAGCAGAAGACCAATGATGCTGTTTTTCCCCCCAAAAACTATTTTCTTTTCAATTTTGATTTGATTTTCAAGTTGAAAACCCTAATTTTCACTCCCCTATAAATACCCCCGCATTCAGCACATCAAAGACCAAGAAATTTCCCCTGAAAACTCCCCCATTTTGCTGCCAAAAAAATCAGTCTTCAAAACTCTCTCTCAAACTCTTTCAAAACAACCTCAATTTTCTAAGAGAAATGACTAATTCTCAAGGAAAATCTCTAAGGGAAATGGATGCCTAAATCCCCTCATTTCAAACTGTTTTCTAACTATTTTCAAGCATCCAAGTCAATCCAAGAAGTCTTGTTCAAGCACAAAAGGTATAAAATTCCATTTTATACTTGAAAAGCCACTGTTTTTCCACTTTTGAGGGAGATCAGAGGCTCACACCAGTTCCTCATACTGGTTGTGAGTTCATTTGATCTTGGTTTAACAACAAGAGCAACGAGATCACAAAAAAAAATTCAATTAAACCTTTTTTTAGCTTCCTGGGTGCACTCTTAAGCACCCAGGACCACTTGTGAGCGCTCAGTACCATTCCAAGGGGGCAAGACCGTCACAGGAGGCCTAAAATCCCTCCCGAGCACTCAAGAGCGGTCCCGAGCGCTCGGGACCATTTCTGGGCATCCGAAACCACTTCTGAGGGCTTGGTTGGGGGCCTAAGACCATTCCTATGGGCCTATGACCACTTTTAGGAGCCCAGAAACACTGTTGAGCACTTAGGAGTGCTTTCAATGGTGTTGTTTCATTTTGAAGTACTTTTTTTCATTTTAATCTCTCATATCTCATGCATACTTTGTACACAATCACATGTATACACTCTTGTTTGTTGTTTTTATGAATATGCTAGCTATTTTCATGAAATAAAATATTTTTGATAAATCCCGCAAATGTTTAGTAGAGACTGATTTTAAAATCGGGTGAGGGGGGTGCCGTAAAACCCTTCCCCCCTCGTAACATGGCTTCCGAACCCAAAACAATCTCTGGTTTTCAACTTCAAGCAATCATTTTCAATCAAAACGGTTTCTCGGGTGGCAAACCTCAAACTCGGGTGGCGACTCTTCAATTCCTCGTTTTTTTTCAAATCAAACACTTTGTTTTTCAGGCCGCCCCGATCCACCCGGGGCTGTGGTAGCCCATAGTGGCGACTCCGCTGGGGAGAAAGTTTGATTAATACTTAGAATTTATATACATTTTTGAACAATCATTGCAAAGCCTGTCAAAAACAACGACGCTTTATGCTCGTTGAAGGAAGGAAATGGCGATTCTAACTCGATTTCTATCCGGTCGTTCCGACCTGGGGCTTTTTGATTGGTTACTTGTGTATTTTTCTCTAAGTGTTAATTAATCAAGAGAGCCAAGCTTGAAAAATATTTGTGGGATTTTCAAAATAATTGCTCAAAACACATATGTGTACGGATATGAATCCAAGCATCTGTCTCCTGCTCCTTTTTATCTTTATTCATATATAATTTGTCACGTCCTGAATTTTCAACATAAATATAAATGATTTTCATAATAAAAACACTCGCAAATATCCCTTACGATACCCAAAATATTCAACGCGTTCTCATCCCCCCCGGCAAATACTTCCAAATTCACACGATTCCAAAATATTACAATATTGGCTCGATGGCCCCAAATTGACATAAGGATCGAATTTCGAAAGAGAATTAATAGATACAATATTCCAAGTCAAAAGAATTACAATTTAATTACAAATACATCTCCAAAATAAATTTACAAAGTAATTCAGTAACTCCTTCGGTTAGCTTTCAAAAGTAATGTCCACACGTCAAGCACTCCAAGCATGCAAGCTATGGTTCCGGATTAGTACCTGAAAATAATATAAGCTTGAGCTACACTAGCCCAGTAGAAAAGTCTACGCAAACTCTATATGCAATTGAGTGAGACGAAAGAATGAGTAGAATAAAAAGAAATCAAGCTTTAGATAACAAATGAGGTCGCTATGGAAACCAACTTCGAATCGGCAAAACCGAGGCTCAAGGAGTGCTTTTCTATCGATAGTCAATCTACCAGTCAACTTTTATCTTTCCTTTTTGTTCAAACTTCCATTTAGTACATTTTTGTATTTAATGACTTATATTCCGGTTTAAGGAACCCCGAACGCCTCCCATTGATCTCCCATATAAGTTTAAATAGTCCCTCCTCCGTTAACTCATCCAATAATGAACTTGAGAGAACTTTCTGGGTCTTAGGGCCCCATATACCCACGACACTTTCCGGGTACTCATGACCCCGTACATCCACTTCACATTCCGGGATTAGGGCCCCATACACCCACGATACTTTCCGGGTACTCAATGACCCCGTACATCCATTTCACAAGCCACCTATTAATCCATAACTAGACTCTACGATGCCCGGTTATTTAATTTTCATACTCGGAGTCCGTAAAGCATGTACTAAAGAAATCTAAGAGTTTTACGAGTCGAGAGGCAAAACGGATTGCAATACTACTCACCGAATCCCTAGACAAGTTCACTCTAGTCCATTGGATGCCACTTTAAGTGAGAAACGAGTAATACTCTCCAAAACACTAGGAATGATACGATAACAAACTCCTTAGGGTCAACGAAAGGCTTCGACATATGAGTTGAAAGATATATGGAAGCAGCTGAAAGATACTGCAGCAGCTCAAATAAGCAGCTGAAGGAAGCAGCTGAAAAAGGAAGCAGCTCAATCTCCTACCGGTAGGCAAGCAAGTCCTACCGGTAGAACTTGACCTACCGGTAGGTGGAAAATCCCTACCGGTAGAAACTGAAAACAGAAAGGCCAAAATACAAATTCGTGCTTGACCTACCGGTAGGCAGGCAAGTCCTACCGGTAGAACTTTGATACGTCGAGCAGCTTGTTGAGCAGCTTTTGAGCTGCTGCTATACGTTTGACCTGCTTACTAAAAATTTCTCACGTGATCTACCGGTAGGTAAAAAGCTCCTACCGGTAGGGAATCGATTTTCTGGCAAAACAACAACGTTCTACCG
>BPLS01020295.1:0-23844 GCA_019656275.1 Rhododendron kiyosumense | reverse complement strand
GGTTCAAATATAAGGTTCATCTAATGATACATTAGGATCAACAGTGACACTAATCCGAAAGTTGAAATACAAGATCCAAAATATATGTACGCAGCACAAAAATAAAGACCCAAAATATAGCAGTCAAACATATCTTGAACATTCAAAAGGGACCACTTTGAGGCAGAGTTAAAATAGGACAACCAAAATAAGCGTCAACAGAGAAAACATTAAAAAACAGCAACTCACATGAGAGTTACTTCTATGAATTCAATACTTCCTTTCATTGGGTTGCAAAACTGGAATTTGGGTCCTGTCATACAAATTGATAGAAGATGGATATGGAGCCTGACCAAAATAATGATCCATAGTTTCCCCCGTCTTTGGATCATACCAAAAGAGCTTTAAATCATCAGATACCTTGCCTACCAAAAACAAATCACCAGATAGCTTATGGTCGGTCACCAACAATTGACCATTTTTTGCACATCCCACCACTCTAATTTTACCAACTTCCCCACTTTCCATAGTACTGGCAACCCTTGGAACAGATCCAACTTTAATTTGATTAGTCCAAGAACTCTGGTCTTCATTCAACACCCACACATCAAGGCATTGGTCATGAGAATAACTAATTACCAAAGCAAGTTTATCCTTCAATTCCGTAAATTGAAAGTTAGTTCGATCCCGTTTCTCATTCACACACGGCGGTGTTCTTATTTGTCTAAATACCTCATCACCCATATCGAAGGACATAACGATCACTTGATAAGTTTGAACTTCATCTGCTGGCCAATAAAAAACTCCGTTCACGACTGCTGAAGCACAAGATCCACCAACATGCCGGTCATTATTCCCCCATCCCTTCGCCCCAGAGAACGACGAAAGCTTATCAACATCAATTTCTGTCCACGTATCGGTGCTCATTGCATACAGATCAGCCTGGACTTGGTATGGACCAAAAGGACGACAAGAATAAAGCGCAATCCTAATCAACTTGTAATCATTGGCACTGGGATGGAAGCCAAACCCAAAACTAACCCGCTCAACATATATAGAGCCACTGGAACCACACTCATCCAACCAATTCCTCGGAATTTCCCGAAACTTTCTGGTGGAGGGATTGCATATAATCAAGGGATATCCAAAGCGAGATATATAAATGCAAACCAGCCCATTACAGATACCCGCAATCCTAGTCGGGTCTCATTTGAAATAAGGACAGTACGAGTCAGTTAAAAATGGGAAATCGATTGGGCCATTGAACCCATCGTTGGAAAGCAAAGACATGGCAAAGTTTCGGGTTTCGCGATTGTAAGTGGTTAGTAGGAGAGAGGCGGAATTGAGAGCGGAATGGGTTTGAAGATGCTTGGCGATAAGATCAGGGGTTTCGATGAGAGCGTACCAGTTTTTGCATACGGATTTGAATCGCAAGAGGGATTTCACCGGCAATCTCGATAGGATATCAGTCGTCATCTCAATCGGCAGATGGAACATCGTCCTTGCCGCGGTGGATTTGCTACACGCCATGCCTCCACCCAAGGACGGAGGGAAAGGGGGGCACGTGCCCCCGCTCAAAATTAAAATAATTTTGTTATATTTTCGTATATTTTGTATAATTATGAAATTAACACGTGCATATATCTTGAAAATATACATACAAAGCTAGTTTTATGTTTCAATTTCGTCATATGGTGCATTTTTACTTGTTGATTTTCGAACTATTTGTCTATTTGGATCGAGTCTTTCTTAATTGTACTTATTTTTGACCGTCACAGAGCAATATTTTAAAATAATATCATTAATAAAACTATATCTATCATTCTAAAACTTGTCGATATTCATGTTAAACATACTCTCAAATTTTGTCTGAGATTTTTTTGCTTATTTTTACATAATTTAAGTGAAAGTATGTGTTATATATTTTTGTAGTTTGTAATGCATGCCTTAATTGTGTACGATCTTATTATGGTTAACTAGAAAAATAAATTTTTCGCCACTATGATTAACAAAGTGCCCCCACTAAACAACATTTCTGAATCCGTCCCTGCCTCCACCTCCTCCTCTCCTTCTGGTTATGGAACACGACTACAAAAAGAAACCCAAAAAGAAACCAATAAATTCTCAGCCGTCCATCTCAATCTTAACCACCTATTTCAATCTTAACACCGGATCAAAAACCCAGAAAAAAACCAACCAGACCGAACGAGCAAACCAAGCTTGTCAAGTTAGTAAGCTCACCCTCATCCCTCAATGAAGGCAAGAGTTCGAGCCCCACAAGGGACGAGGGTGGGATCTAGAGCTATAGACAGCATCTTAATCTCCTGTGAACTAACCTACTGATGTATAAACTATGGAAATAGAAAAAAATAAAAGGAATCACCCCAAACCAATTTTGGTCCATCGTTATTTTGGTCGGGGTCGGTTCCTGGCTACATTACTCCGAACCGATTAGTTCGGTCCCGAACACTCCATGGTGGTGATCTCTTTCTTGCTTTGTCGTCATTTTCTTCCCTTCTCCTTTTAATCTCTCGTACATGTTTTGAGATTAAGAAAATACTTTTCTTTGCTGTTTTTTAAAGTGGTTTTAATTCTTTGCTGTACATTTTTTTTCTTTTTCTTTTTTTGCACAATTCGTAAACTATAAGACTGGCTAGTTACATTTGGCAAAAGAGTTCCCCATTTTGGTTTTTCTAATTCCTGCAGGAGTAGGAGAAATCCTCGCATCCAGTTCCTTCAGAGGATGAATCTATAAGAATTCACGCATTCTAATATCAACAAACCGGACTCGAATAGTTCTGTATGACTAGCTAAATTTGCTAGAACACTAACGCATGAAGAGAAAATGATACTACTATCACTGGGCTACAAAGACAGACATATCAAGGAAACAGGCAAACTTGCTCTTTTTTTATAGCCATACTGTTGGAAAGCAGAAGCAATAGATATCATTGATGGAAGGAGGAGATTTTCACACACAATAGTAAGCACACTTTTATTGATAATGTTTTATTGATTATACAAAACTCTCACACTTCTTTCGGTCTTTTACTCTCACTCAACTCCCATACTTTTCATTACAGATTACAACTCATATATACAGGCAGAACAATAACAAAAACAAAGATGAGACTATCTCTCATTTATTTTGCAAATCCAAAAACATATAACGGAAGCTCTAAAGTCTTCAAACCTGATCAGGAATAGTGTTCCACGTTGTTCTTCTCACAATCATCCACTTGCCCTTCGAAACTTATCTGACTCAATCCTAATCAAGCTTACTTTTTAACACTTACATACAATCAGAAACATTCCCAGCTTAGACATACTGATCGATCTTACAATTCTACTTGGAAACATGACAAAAGGTTCATGATCATCCGCGGTTATTTATGGCCCCAGAAACTGCGGAAGAATTGAGTAATGGTAATGCCAACAGCGCAGAAGGCCAAACAGAAAGCAATGAACCTCCACGGAGAAGATAAATATTGGCGTCTCACGTGTGCAATGTTCTTCGGCCAAAAACTCCTCCTATACTTGTGAGCTCTGTCGCAGATGTCAGCAAAGAAGAACTCTCCTTCTACAACTTCCTTGCATAGCTTGTTGAATAGATTGGTGGCGTCCTCGCTAGCACCCAAGCAGTTTCGCAAGATTCCGTCCTTCTCGAGCACTTGGACGTCTTTATCAGAGTCCACGAGCATGTCCATGAGTATTGCATAGGACGTAAAGTGCTGCGGAATACCAGAGCAACACTGTTCAAAGGCAATGAGATTCCTGAGGAATGACTCCGTCGAATCTTCCATTACAAGTGTTGGGATTTCAAAACTAGCGCTGCGACACCACCGAAATGGACCTTCAGGTTTCTTGAACTCGACCTTGAACAGATCCCTTGCTTCGTTACCGCGTACAAACTTGACTCCTGCATAGACGAGTTCTGTTGCAAAAGGCATGATTTCGTAACGTTCATTCTTTCCCGTTTGATCAGGAGGGGGGAAACCATCATGTACTTTATGGAGGATATGATGGTACTGATGATTAGCAGCAGGACGACTTGGAACTTCTTCTTCTTTAGGTTCAGAATTTTCCATTTTGTTGCCAAAATCCCTTAGGACATGGTCTTCGGTGGAATTCCCTTCTGGTCTCATCTTCTTGCCAAAGTAGAGAACGAGATAACCGGTGAGCGAAGGACGATTCGGCCCGATCGAGATCCGACCCACAGTGAGTGGAAACAATTTCTCAAGAACTAAGAACGGAATTTGGTTCTCTAAGAGTAGCAAGTCGTGATATACGGCAAAGTATGTCAAACTGTTGCCAAAAATAGGATCTGCCGTTTGTAGACCCTGCATAATTTTAGAAATGCAAAGTTACTACTACTGATTAAGTTCGTACATCCTTGTTTTTTTTTTTTTTTTTTTTGCCACAACGATAACAGGTGAAATTATAGATCCAAGAAACAGTACATTAAGAGAAAACTCTATCCTAGGGATCAAGAAACCAAATCCAACTAAACCAATCATTCCAAACAGACGGAGCACTGCAGAAAACAATCAAAAACACCCACATAGGGGTGATAGAAGCCCCACAAACAGGGAGAAATCTCACACAGGAGACACCAAAAAAGAGAACCAGAAAAAAGAGAAAAATCGGTAACAGAACCGGACGGAGTCCGCCGTACCGGAGCAGACTTCATCCACCCACCTAGATCTCCTACTCTGGCGGGAGGAGGACGCCTCCGGCAACCACGATTTGCAAGCCCCTACATTCAAAAGTCGTCGGACTGCACGACGGAAGAGGCGTAGGAGGGCCGGCGGATGGTGGTTTGGAGAGGAGGAGGATGGGGTGAAGAGGGATAGAGAAAACTTTTGAGATCTATAATCGAGAGATTGAAAAATCCCAAAGGGGGAGAAATCCCTCCCCTCCCGTCACCCATTGGGGCATAAAACCCTGGGGGGAGGGAAAGGAGAGAGATGGGGGCGGTGGCTTCTTTAGGGTTAGAGAGAGAGAGAGAGAGAGAGAGGAGGGTGATTATTTCAATCGATGTACATCCTTGTTTATTGCAAAATTATTTGTAATTGACAATATTACACTTCAACAAAGTAGTTTTAAGTGATGTAGAACACATGGAGGCACAATTTCATAATTAATTGGACCGTGCCAAGCCTAGGAAGTCCAAACAGTGACCGTGCCAAGCCTTGGAAGCTCAAACGGTATTTAATTTCAGATTACGTACCTGATTTGGCAAAATTCAGACATACTCAGAATGGGCCCAAACTTGATAGGCTAACTTATTTTTACGCTACGGTCAAGACTCATGACCTTAATATTATAGACTTTGTCTTTCTTCATGTGGATTCAAGAAATTGTTCGTAGCTACGAGTTCCTATCTCGTTTGAATTAGCATACTAACTAATTTCTTGTGAATTACGATGCATCACTAAGGCTGCGTTCTTGTAAACTTATATATAGACCTTGTTCATTTTGGGATTTTAGTTTTAGTTTTTTAGGTAATAAGTATAAAGAGAAATAGAGTAAATTGGAAATAGGGGTAAGGAGTCGGGAGAGATAGAGAAAGAAAATGAGAAGAATAATTAGAAAGAAGAATAATAAGTAAAGGGAGAAATGAAGTAATGATTACAAATCCAAAACCAAAAACTCTTAAATGAACATGTTCATAAGTTTTGAAACTTATTTTGGTATTTTTTACTTTTAGTAATTTTTTGTTTAGCTTTTCGTTATAATTTTTGGGATTAATCATTCGCCTCGACTAGACGAATCAGAAAAGTATAAAGATATGGACCGATGTTGAAAAAATTCAAATAAGATGACACTTTAAACGAACAAGACAAGTGTTTGATAATTTTTTCTGTCTTTAGTGAATCTTTTTTTGCTTTCGGTCATAATTTTATACTTTTTAGACTCCTCCCATCGAGACGGATGATGAATCCAAAAAATATCACTTGAATATAACAAAAATTTAGAAACAATGAATAAAACACAAAAAGCGAAAAAAATAATTAAGTTTACAAGAATGAGACCTAATGCAGTGAAATCTAGATACAAAACACATGTGGCGAGGAAAAACAATTTTTTGTTGACCACCATGAAATAGATTATTGGGTTGGAATTGTTATGAATAGTAAAATTCTCTAAATCTACTTTTTAGTATTTTGATCTTCCAAAATGAAGATTTAGAAGATGTTGGGTATTTGGGTTGGAGATGCTCTAAGAGATAAGAGAAATCTTCATTTTGAGCACATTAAAAAGGAATGGTATCATGCGACAGAGATACTTGTGTCATTGAATAATATGATCGCAAAGATACTAAAGATTCTTCAAGTTAATCTTTGAAAATCAACTCACCAAAATTTCTTCTATAGTTTGGCTCCTTTCAACTTGGATTCTTGACTCCGACACTGAATGTTGTTCAGTAGAAGTAGAAGCTGTCCTTGTCTCCTACACCATATAATACAGATTCAACCCAAAAAAATGTGCCTATGAAAAAAGAAACTTGCTTAAAATTCAATGTTATCAACCGTTCATCTACTAAGGTAATTGATTCATTTTGGATAGCACGTACTAGTACTTATGACTTATGAGACAATAGACATCCAATTAGAGCAGAAGAACTTTTCCTTTTTCTATTCCAGCACATCGCTGTATGTCTTTTCTCCTTTACTCAGCTAAAGTATTCTCTCAAAGGCTCTGCAATAGTTTTCCTCCATGTACCATTTGCGAGTTTTAATAAAATTTTTGCTGCCAATCAAAATAATAAGATCAAAAGAACGAGTGAAATCAGTATTGTTTTGACCAAAGAAAACGTTTTTTACGCCTTCCAAATTTGTTTAAATTGTCTACGTGGTGTATTTATCTAAGAATCGTATATATACCTTAAGACTCGATTGGATGCGGGGATGAAGGTATTATTTATGGAGGGTATAAAATAATATAGGGTATTATTTATAGAGGTTAAGTGAACCTACATTGATGTGACTTTTGTGGAGAGTAAACAAAAAAGTAGTTGGTTTAGATAAAGTATTAAAAAATGAATGATAAAATAATACTTGATTTAGATGAAAAATAAAATGGAGGAATAAGGTTGTTTTATAGTTGAAATGAAGGGAGAAGAGGAATGAGGTATAAGCCGTGAGAAATTTTTTGGTGCCGAGCGGGTATCATGTGGCAGTACCCGTCGGCAATCTCAACTGTCCAAACATATTTTGGACGGCCCAAATTTATTCACTCTCTCTCCCCTCCCGTCACCCCATTACTCTCTCTCCTCTTTCTCTCTCTAATATAAGAAATCGGTGACGATTTTTTTTGTCACAAAAGACATTTTCATATGGGAAAAAATCCCACTTTCTTGCTCCCATTGGATTTCAGGCCCGGGTCTCCTGAGTTTCGCTCACAAACTAGGTCCAACTGCACCACACACATTTTCAATATGTATTTGAAATATTTAATAAATAACATAAACGTTTAACATTAAAATATATTTCGAATGTCATTTTGGAACCTTTAAACATTAAAATTAGCAATTTTGATAAACATAAAAGTTGTAACCTTCGTGTTATTGTTCAAACCAATTTGAATTATCTCAATTGGAGTTCTGAGTAGAGAGTTATGTCCAAATTAGATTTGGCAATGAAATACAACCTTCATAGATTTCGTCAACAAAGGTATCCATTTTGCCAAAAGCATGAAAAAAGCAACGAAATTATTTTTCGTCGCCAAAGATAACTGACAAAAAAATATTTTTTTCATCGCCAAATTGTTCCCCAGATGGTGATGAAAAATATTTTTCGTCGCCTAATTGTCCGGTGATGAAAAAATATTTCCATTACCAAATGGTTATCATTGGTGATGAAAAGTATTTTTGTCGCCTTTTTACACTTTCGACAACGAAAAATATATTTTGTCACCAAATTGGTACCTTTGGTGACAAAAATATTTTTTCCCGTCGCCAAATGGGTATAATTTGTGACAGAATAATTTAGTCACAGAAGTTGTCAAAACAGTGACGAAATTCGCCACTTTTTTGTTACCAAATATATATTTTCTTGTAGTGAAGTCCGGTTTTTTACAAATTAAAAGTAATTCTGTGCATATTTTTTCAAAAATCTTCACACCAATTTAAAGATCTTAATTTTAACAAACATTTTTGACAATTTCAAATGGAGATGCTCTTAACTTCCTTACCTTTGAGTAGCCATTGTCTGAACCTACTATTGGATGAGATGAGCCAATATTACGGATAGTGATCAAAAGTTTTCTGTAGAGAAGTTCAAGGATGAAGCAACCATCAACCAACATCATTTCCACATCCAGCGTAACTTTTTCTGCATAGAATTTCTTTGCATCGTCTACGGAGTTCTTCATTTCAGTTACACATTCTTGTAACAATGAGATCCTTTTTGGCTCGGATCCTTCGGCCAATCGACAAAGTAGGTGATTTGCGTAGCTCATTTTGACTTGCTGCATAGGCGTTTGGAGATGTTTGTCATTCCGATGAAGAGGGCCGATAGCGATGAGCCGAGGAGCGTAGGCGCTTGGATTCAACTTACGAAGCTCTTCGGGCACCCTGTAAATGCAAGCTGATGAGAACAAGGATTCGGCTTTCTGGGCACCTTTAAGGAGTTTTGCACTGATGGTCGATGTTAGGCACTCCTCACTGTCCTTCTCCCCTTGGTTTATTTCAGTTGGGTGGGTTTCCATTTGATCAGAAATCAAGAAGTAGTTGTGATTATACTTAGTGGTAGTGTTTTGTGAACATGGTTTTGGATTTTTTCTTATTTGGGTTTGAGCTAAAAAACAGACCCTCTTCTGGGATATTTAGATAGCTAACTCTCACAGTTCAAAAGGTGCACTCTGCTATTTACAGAAAAAACTGTCCAGAATTTATTTCAAACAATTGTGTAGGCATTTGTAGGTTTACTTAGCTGTCTTGGGGTCTACTCGAAATGAATTTCGTCATTAAGGCCCTCGAAACTTCTCCTCAACTACTTTTTTCATTTTAACTAGGGTATTTTTTTTTCTTGAAGGGATAAAAAGATTAAACGGATTTCGGGCACAACGTACGCCATACGCCACTCGAAACCCAAACCCTGGCAAGACACCTACCAAAAAATACCACATCAACTAGGGTATATTTCTCCGATCACTGTAGTATTTTTTACAAATGCAATAACCTCTTCTCAAGTTTTTGAAATGTCATGACTATCCTCCACCATTTTTTTTTTTAAACTACTAGCTAGCTATAGATATAACCCACACCACACCACACCGATCCGTCCATTTTCCTTTTATGTACACTTACAAGGATGAGTTTTATGTACCCTACCAAACCTTTTAGTTAGACATAGTCAGATACTCTTTACAATAATATCCTTGTCAATTTCTCGATAAATAGAACTAGAATTTGAAGCCTCTTTTTATGAAGGAAGAGATTTAGGGACCAAGTTTATAATATACAAAACCTTGAGGGATCTTATTTCTAATAAAGGAGGACGTTGCTGTTCAAAGTTGGGCGAGGCTATTCGCAACCCTTCATTTTCTCCCACAGCCCGTTAAAAAATTTCAATTATACTTGACAGTTAGTTACCGAAATTGAGATACATTTTCAGCATCCAATTACCAAAATATGATATTTTTTTCAACAACTATTTACTGAAAATGCATGTTTGCAGTTGTTTACCGAAAGTTGAATATATTTTCGACATGTAGTTACCAAAATATAATCTTATTTTCAACAACTATTTACCGAAATATTATTTATGATTTTCAACAACCACTTACCGAAATATGATGGGCTATGGAAGAAAATAAAGGGTTGCGAATAGCCGCGCCCTTAAAGTTTCACAAGCCCGAAGACTTTTTTTCCCGAATTCCCCACTTCTTGGGTAAAGCTAAGCCATCCCACCGGAGAACCAGAAATTTAATTTGCCCTGGGTTAATTCAAAATTTAATAAATTAATATATACAAATATGTGAACAAAAAATTTTATAATTAATGTCCAGAAAACTTGTAAAAAATAAGTACATGTTTAAAAATAAACAAAAGAAAAGTACAAATTGAAGCGGTACCATACTGAAATTGTGTCATATGTTGTTTTAGAAGTTAAAAATAATTTATTATCGAATCTATGTCCTTATTTTTAACAATTCTCTTTCAATATAGATAATCAGATATGATGAATTAGAGCAACTTTATCAGTTGAGGTAAAATAGCTAAAACTTTTTACCTCACCAAAACCTCCAAATGAGCTCTACACTAGATTAGGTAAAGGCTTAGCTAAAACCCATCTATGAACAGTACTTATGTAAATATACCTAAGCACTATTCACCATCTATGTAGTATTTTATTAATTGTTCTCTTTCTCTCCCCCTCTCTCTCCTCCCAGAAAATAAAAAGAAAATAAAAGTAATAATATTTTAATAGAGAATAGGTTAAATAGATAGTATTGGTGTAGTGTTGAAAAAGATATGAATAGGTAAAATAAAAGAAATGCACTGTTTACTAGCATTTTTACACAAGAACTGATAAACTTGCTCTTAGGCTACAAAATAAAATGAGATAGGCTAAAATTGATTGGTTACATATAAAATATATGTACTCTAAAATTTTCAACTTTTGTTAACCTCACCTGGGCTGTAGGCCGACCTAGACCCCAGCATCTCCATGACATCACTTGTGTGATGTCATCACCTTCTTTCTAACCACGTTTTTCTTTGAAAGGACAGTCTATCCATGTGCATGGATCTCTCCGCTCCACACAAAATTGGAGGTGACCATTTGTACCTTACCATGGTCAATAATTGCCAATGACACTAACTAACCCATTCCAGTTTCTTTAAAAATGTACTTTTAGAAAAGAAATATTCCCTCCGTCCCATTTTCATTATCCATTATTCATTTTTCACATTTTTGTTTCTTGCGTATATCTTTCAATCTATAATATTTTTCATAATTTTGACATCTTTGTATTATAGAACAAATTGAAATCTATCAAATAAGATCCATATTGCATATTTTTGGAGATTCACATTGAAAGATATAAACGATTGAAAACTGCACGAATATCAAAAAAGGACAATAAAAATGGGACGGAGGGAGTATAATTTTAAGTTTAAAAATTATGTATTTACGCAAATAATTTTTTTACTAATATGGATCTTATTTGATATATTTTGTTGAGATATTTTAAACGGTTCCAAAAAAATCAAAAATTATTTTTCATTTTCATTATATTTGTGCTTGAAATTACCTTCTTTTTTAAAAGGAAGATTTAAAAAGCAAGCGGAACGGCACCTATCCTTAGGTCTGTGCTATCCATTACTGCTTTATGGTCAGATCATATGGGGCATTTTCTTCGACTTTTAAGACCTCTGTCAATAAACCGTGAAATTAGTCTTTTAAAATTGATCAAGGTGCGTTTAATATGTCCAACCTGAGTAAATTATCACTATAGTATTGTTGCTATGACATGTCAAGATTTATCACTTTCATTCGCTTGTCATTTACGAACCATCTAGAAGTACTTAATTTGTTTGTCCTTAATTTTTAGGATGGAAAAGGCTAACCACAACCTTGGGCGGTGGATGGTCAGTAAAATATCCATCTATATTTGAAAAAAATACTTTAATATCCGTGAAAGTATTGGTTGTAAAGAGATCGATGCTATTTCTATGAGTATACATGATACTTTAGTCCAAGTCTTCTTTAACATAAATATTCATGTATGTTAAAAGAAGCTCCTAAACCACGCATTTAGGGACGCAATTAGTTGGATTTTAGTATAATAGGGCCGACCTAAGAGAGGTATTTTTTCAACTTAAAGTGCACTCATTATATTATGGTATGACTAAAATATTTATGTTTTGGCATAATTCATTTGATAGTGGAATTACTCCATCCCCATGCTGCAATAATTACTGGAAATTGTTATTTTATTTTCTTTAGTCAACTTAAAACACTCATATATGTTCATTATCAATATTCGAAGTTGCAGAAATTGAAAAGGCTATATAAAATAACGTCAATATTTTACTAATTTCTATTACATTAAAAGAGGATTTAGTTTTTATATCACTTATACTCGAAATCATATACAGTACTTTATTACAATTCAATATTTCAAAGTTGGTTGATTCAGGTTGCTCCGATGTGGTTCCGTAATTGCAAACATTACACTATGATCGATTTCAAATATTTTAGAAACGGAGTTCTGAATAGAAACAAGGCGAACATGTTTTTTTTTTTTTTTTAACGGCAAAAAAAGGAATTATATTAATGATGAAAAGAAGTACAACAGCTTTAGAGCAAGATATGTGATGTCGGACAAGAATTTAGGAGATTTCAATTTTATGGAAACTTTATTCTAGGAATTATTCGTTTTAGGAATTTCCCTTTTAATACCACTTGTTTAGGTATATTCTTATTAGTCTTTTAATTTTGTTAGTCTTTGTTTCCAAGTATTATTTTGCTTGGTCTCCGTTCTAAGTAGTTACCTTATTGTTAGGACTCCTATTAGTATAAATTGAGGCGTAAGTTATTCAATTATTAAGCTTTTATTCAATAAAATTTATGAGTTTCTCTCTATTTTTCCTTGTACGCAAGGTTTGCTCGTGAATTCGAGTTCTATCTCGTTTTGATTAGAACGCAACTAATCTTTTCGTGAATTCCGCTGCGTCAATATGATAGCATCACAACCCCCTTTGTCGAGTTCTACTAAAATTTTGTTGCTTATCAAAAAATGACAGCATCATAACGTGAGAATAACATCGATCCCGATACCCTACACCACGACAATCATATGCTACAAGCCCAAGTTACGAGGTACATAAAGATAACACACCCAGATTACAGGCATAGTGCTTCACCCTAATAGATTCTTTTCCTATTTGTTTTTATTTTATTTTTTGGTTCTTCGGAATGTATTCTTTTCCTATTTGTAACACAGCAAGATGTGGGGGGGGGGGGTTGGTTGGGGCGGGGGTGTGGTCAAATAATTCATGAATGGCCCCTCCGCTCATGACTTCTGCTCTCACATTATTTACCTTTCCCAGCCAAAGGATTTGGCGTCTTCTTACTCTCCCACATGCATCCTAACCCCACCTCTGCAAAAGCAGGCCCGGCCATGGGTACGTATAGGCTCACCAGCGAGCATCCTCGGCCTCCAATTTTTAGGCCGAAATAGAGCATCCAAATATAGAATTATAATAAATACAATGTATGTCAAGTATTTATCAAATAGGTTGATGTGGGGCAGTGGTAAAATTTGCACGTTCTACGCATGAGAATGCGAGTTTGAATCTTGGTTCCTTTAAGTTTTAACACGAACACCTTCAGTTTTGGTACAAAAAAAGTTTTGAATTAAAGCCACTGAAGTTTGAACTCACGAGAAATGGTATTAATAAGGCGTGGCAAGCGCGAATAACCATTGAACTACATGGCTATTTTTCTACCCATGTCAAAACACTAGTTTATATACACAAAAATGAGAGAAATTACATTGCATTTGTTGGAGTTTTTCAAAATAAAATTGAATTTTAGTTTGGAATTTTTGGAAAGGTACTAAGTAAGAATTTTGTGAAAGATTGCTACAGTTTTTCACATAAGTTGTAACTTTATGTAAATGGTTTTAATACCCATTAAATTGGGGTGTATTCGTTTGGAAAGATGTGATTTTTAGGAAGGGATGTAAATCATGAGGTGCCTCTAAGAGACATGACCCTTCCTAATTATTTGTTTAAAGGATGTCTACTAATAGGCATGTTCTTTACTTTAATTGTCTTCAATAGACATGACCTTTCCTAACTAGTGTTTTTAAAAGATATGACTATTCTAATATGTGTTTCTTCTAAGGGATGAAGGCGCTCTCTGTCGGGCTTCCCTCGACTCTTAAGATTGACTAACATGTGTGCAAGCGTTGTTCACATGGAACCTTTCCCTTCTTCGGCCTTCAAAATTTTAATTTGAATATTTACTACTATCACCAAGATTCGCACCAATGGCCGCTCTGCCTAGGCTCACGGCTAAGATTTTGTAGCGATCGCTGCGCACTCTTGCTCATCGAGGCCTAGCAATTGCCCCGACGGCTAGGTATAGATCGTGGGCGTAAATGCCATCCATTTTCAAACCTAGTCTAGAGCCTTGAAAATTTCAAGGCCAGACCTGTGCAAAAGCTCCATGTATACGCATATCTCTCTCTGATAAAGTAATCCGACAAATATCTCGCTTCTCTCTCTCTCAATTTGGTTCTCTCATTTGTGGAAACTATCGGCTAATTAAGTTCCCTTTTTCGATTGTGAGAAAAGATGGGGATCGGAGCTTTGTTATTTTTCTAAGAGATGAAAAGACAAGATGGACACGGGGGCTGCTGCCCCCTTGGGACAGCAGCGTGCTGCTGTCCGGATTTTGGGGCCCATTCCGGTCTCGCTCCGATAATCGAAATCGTTCACTTTGTAGAGCTCGTCGATAGAACAACTATGCAAAAAATTAACTTAATTGGATATCATTAAGTACCTGATCGGAGCCCATATAATTCTCAGTCTATGGGTTACAGTGGATTTGATCCAGTGTTTCGGATCCATTCTTTTCAAGATAAAAAGATTTCGATCATGCACTTAATGATATTCAATTAAGCTGATTTTTTTTATAGTTATTCTACTCGACGAGCTCTATAAAGTGAACGATTTCGATCATCGGAGCGAGACCGGGGTGGACCCCAAAATGAGGCACAACAGCACGCTGCCATCCCCTTGGGGACAGCAGCCCCCCTCCCTCACATATTACATGTCTCGTTTAGGTCTTTAAGAGGCTGAATTCAAGTTGACATTTACTTCGATCAGTGGCATAAGCTGCAGCAGTTTGACCTGAAAGCTCACTGAAACATCACGGTGTTCTTAGTTTCAGCCGTAAAACCTCATCGTGTGTGACACAATAATCCACATCATCAAGTGGCGATATATACACCGGCAGATCGAAAGTTCCATTCAAGCACACGAAAGCAGAACTATCGTGAATCTCATATGGCACCACTGCTTCAACCTCCCCATCGGAAAACAGTGTAATTTCTTTCCAACTATCAGTACTCAACTACTCATGGTGTCACTCAGCTCAAACAACCTACTTCTCGTCGAGACAATAGTAATAAACAATCCTGGTTAACTTGTAATAAGAAGCACTGGGATTAAACCCAACCCCAAACGCGACAAGCTGTATTTCTTACCCGACCATTTGTATGCGGACTTTCCAGAAACTGTCTGGTCAAGAGATTGCGTAGAATTGGGCGATACCCAAACATCTTACAGAACCATTTTTGTACAAAGCCTTCAACAGAATAAAAGAATATTTTTCTAGCTGCAGTTACTGAGTATATTTTGAAGGTTTTGGGAAAATTCTTTTGGCCTTCTACTACATAGAAGATGATTTTTCTAGCTGCACTTAAATGAGTACATTTTGAAGGTTTCGGGAATTTTTTTGAACGTTGCAAGAATTTCACTAGGCATATTTTATTGGTCGAATTACTTGGCGGTTGTAACACAATATAAATCCAACTCACCAAAAGCTACGTTCTTTTCTGTTTTTTCACCAAATTGTTTCAAACACAACTTGAAGAGAACTTATGATCCAACCTAATCCAGGTAATTAATCGAAGAGACTTCAATGCCCATCACCTACGGATCAGCCCGGACTTGGTATTGACTGACAGGACGACGATAATAAACCGCAATCCTTATCAACTTGTAATCATTAGCACTGGGATGGAAGCCAAACCCAGAACTAACCCGCTCAACAGATATACAGCCCTTAGAACCATTCTCATACAACCCATTCCTTGGAACTTCCCGAAACTTTCTAGTGGAGGGATTGTATATAATCAAGGGATATCCAAAACGAGATATATAAATGCAAACCAGACCATTACAGATACCTACAATCCTAGTCGGGTCCCATCTGAAATAAGGACAGTACGAGTCAGTTAAAAATGGGAAATCGATTGGGCCACTGAACCCATCGTTGGAAAGCAAAGACAAGGCAAAGTTTCGGGTTTCACTAATTGTAAGTTGTTACTAGGAGAGAGGCGGAATGGGTTTGTAGATGTTTGGCGATAAAATCAGGGGTTTTGATGAGAGCGTACCAGTTTTTGCATACGGAAGAGGGATTTCACTGGCAATCTCGATAGGATATCAATCGTCATCTCAATCGACAGATGGAACGTCGTCCTTGCCACGGTGGATTTTGTGGGGGGCTGATTTCTTGTTTACCATCTACACCCGTTTGAACCGAGAAATATGACATTGTTCTTCGTGTACTTGCAAAACCGGAGGGGGTTGTTCCTCCAGGAAGAAGCTCCATTGAACTAGTCAGTAAATGGAGCTAGAGGAAATAGGTTTGGTAAGAAATTTGCTTTCGAAGAAGAAAATTAGAGTTTAGAAATCTGAACCTTTATCTTGGAGGAGGTCCTTGTCTATTTATAGGCAAGGATGAAGAGAGTGTGGAACAGGCTGTCCCTGCCACCCACGTGCTTAGTTACGCTTGGATGACGTCACGAGTCAGAGACATTAAATGACTGCCGCCTGTTGAGGATTGGGAAGCCGTCCAGTCAGAGCTAGAGGGGTCACATCAATCAGAGATGTCACCTCGTTTATCAAAGAAGCTCTCCCACGTATCCTTGGAAGCTTCTAGAAGGTTCTAAAATGGCGGTTTCCGAACAAGGCCTACATGGCCGAAGAAACGCCCAGCAACGGATGGGATAATTTACCGAGCGAATAAAGTTATCCGAACGAAATGAATATAACATCCTTCGACGATTACGTTGTAGCTCGGCTGGGCTCTTTGATTCCTCTTATTCTTCGGACAACACATACAAGTGGTGTGTCAGAGTTCCTCTGGATACAGATGAACTGTGACAACTAAATGACGAAGAACAACATAGCACGTCCCTCGTAACCATCCATCCGAACCTTCTGAACCTTCGGATATTTCACTCCACTACAGATTTGCTACATGCCATAGCTCCCTCTCCCCATCTTCTTCTGGTTATGGAAAACGACTACAACCACCACAATGCACAAACCAGGAAAAATTACCCCAAAACCATACGGATTTGACGGATCAATCAAAGTCCATCTTAAACCCAAAAAGAAACTAATAAATCTCAACCGTCCATCTTAATCTCAACCGTCTATTTCAATTTTAACACCGGACTGAAAACCCCGAAAAAACCGAGCAGACCAAACGACCCCAAACGAGCTAACCAAGCTTGTCAAGTTGGTATGCTCACCCTCCTCCCTCATTGGAGGTAATAGACCCTCCTCCCTTATTGGAGGTAAGAGTTTGAGCCCCGCGAGGGATGAGGGTGGGGTGTAACAGTGTAAGACTATGATCAGCCTTTGAATAAATCCCTGTGAGCGTTACTGATGTATAAACTATGGGGAAAAAAAAAAAGAACCTGCACAAACCGATTTTGGTCATTTTTTTTTTTGGTCAGGGTCCAAACCGATCGGTTCGGTCCCGAACACTCCAAAAACCTAACAGAACTGAATCATGAATTTCTTCAAGAACAGAATCACAGAAATTCTTCAAGTTCTTCACGAAATCCTCACATCCAGTTCCTTCAGAGGTTGGATCTATAAGAATTCACGTATCCCAATATCAACAAACCGGACTCAAATAATTCTGTATGAATAGCTAAATTTGCTAGAACACAAACGCTGAAGAGAACATGATCGATACTATCACTGGGCTACAAAGACAGACATATCTCAAGGAAACAGGCAAACTTACTCGATCTTTTTTTATAGCCATATATACATATATATACAATGACAAACATTCCCAGCTTAGACATACTGATCTTACAATTCTACTTGGAAACATGACAAAAGGTTCATGATCATCCGCGGTTATTTATGGCCCCAGAAACTGCGGAAGAATTGAGTAATGCTAATGCCAAGAGCGCAGAAGGCCAAACAGAAAGCAATGAACCTCCACGGAGAAGCAAAATATTGGCGTCTCACGTGTGCAATGTTCTTCGGCCAAAAACTCCTCCTATACTTATGAGCTCTGTCGCAGATGTCAGCAAAGAAGAACTCTCCTTCTACAACTTCCTTGCAGAGCTTGTTGAATAGATTGGTGGCGTCCTCGCTGGCGCCCAAGCAGTTTCTCACGACTCCGGCCTTCTCGAGCACCTGGACGTCTTTATCGGAGTCCACGAGCATGTCCATGAGTATTGCATAGGACGTAAAGTGCTGCGGGACGCCAGGGCAACATTGTTCAAAAGCAATGAGGTTCCTGAGGAATGACTCCGTCGAGTCTTCCATTACAAGTGTTGGGATTTCAAAACTAGCCCTGCGGCACCACCAAAATGGGCCTTCGGGTTTGTTGAACTTGACCTTGAACAGATCGTATTCTTCGGTACCGCGTACAAACTTAACTCCTGCATAGACGAGTTCTGTTGCAGAAGGCATGATTTCGTAATGTTCATTAATCTTTCCCGTTTGAATGGGAGGAAGGTAACCATCATGTACTTTATGGAGGATATGATGGTAGTGATGATTAGCAGGACGACTTGGAACTTCTTCTTCTGGTCTCATCTTCTTGCCGAAGTAGAGAACGAGATAACCGGTGAGCGAAAGACGATTCAGCCCACCCGGGATCCGATCCACAGTGAGCGGAAACAATTTCTCAAGTACTAAGTATGGAATCTGGTTCTCTAGGAGTAGCAAGTCGTGATGTACAGCACAGAATGTCAAACGATTACCAAGAATAGGATCTGCTGTTTGTAGACCCTGCTTAATTTTTGAAATGCAAAGTTACTACTACTACTAATTAAGTTCGTACATCCTGGTTTATTGCACAAATTACTTGTAATTGACAATATTACACTTCAACAAAAGTAGTTTTAAGTAATGTAGAACACGTGGAGGCACAATTTCATAATCAACTGAACTGTGTCAAGCCTAGTATGTCCAAACAGTGACCGTGCCAAGCCTAGAAAGATCAAACGGTGTTTAATTTCAGATTACTTACCTGATTTGGCAAAATTCGGACGTGCTCAGAATGGGCCCAAACTTGATAGGCGGACTTATGTTCGCGCTACAGTCAAGACTCGCAACCTTAATATTATAGACTTTGTCTTTCTTCGTGTGGATTCAAGAAATTGTTCATAGCTACAAGTTCCTATCTCGTTTGGATTCGTACGTACACTAACTATACTCTTGTGAATTACGCTGCGTCACTAAGGCTGCGTTCTTGTAAACTTATAGACATTGTTTATTTGGGATTTTGGATTTAGTTTTTAAGGTAATAAGTATAAAGAGAAATAGAGTAATAATTGGAAATAAAGGTAATGAGTGGGAAGAGATAGAAAGAGAAAATGAAAATAATAATTGGAAAGAAGAATAATAAGTAGACGGAGAAATAAAGTAATGATTACAAATCCAAAACCAAAAACTCTTAAACGAACATGTTCATAAGTTTTAAAACTTATTTCGGTATTTTTTACTTTTCATAATTTTTTGTTTAGTTTTTCGTCGTAATTTTTGGGATTAATCGTTCGCCTTGACGAGACGAATCAAAAAAGTATAAAGATATAGACCGATGTTGAAAAAATTTAAATAAGATGGCACTTTAGACGAATAAGACAATTGTTTGATACTTTTGTTCATCCTTAGTGAAACTTTTTTTCTTTCAATCATAATTTTGTACATTTTAGACTTCCCTCGTCGAGACGGATGATTAATTCAAAAAATATCACTTGAATATAACAAAAATTCAGAAACAATGTACAAAACACAAAAAGCGAAAAAAATAATTAAGTTTACAAGAATGAGACCTAATGCAGTGAAATCTAGATACAAAATTATTTTTCCTCACAAATGGTTCACATTTGGTGAGGAAAAACAATTTTTTGTTGACAGCCATAAAATGAAGTATTGGGTTGGAATTGTTATTTGAATAGTAAAATCCTCTAAATCTACTTTTTGATTATAAAATATAGTATTTTGATCCTCCAAAATAAAGATTTGGAAGATGTTAGGTTGGAGATGCGCTAAGAAGTAAGAGAAATCTTCATTTTGAGCACATTAAATAATAAGGAATGGTACCATGTGACATGGATACTTGTGTCATTGAATAATATGATCGCAAAGATACTATAAAGATTCTTCAAGTTAATCTTTGAAAATCAACGTACCAAAATTTCTTCCATAGTTCGGCTCCTTTCAACTTGGATTCTTGACTCCGGGTCAGTAGAAGCTGTCGTTGTCTCCTACACCATGTAGTACAGATTCAACCAAAAAACATGTGCCTATAAAAAAAGAAACTTGCTTAAAATTCAGTGTTATAAACTTATAATCACCCGTTCATCTACATATTTTGTAAGGTAATTGATTCATTTTGGATAGCACGTACTTGTACTTATGACTTATGAGACAATAGACATCCAATAAGAGCAGAAGAACTTCTCTTTTTTCTATTCCAGCACATCGCTGGATGTCTTTTATCGTTTACTCAGCTAAAGAATTCTCTCATAGGCTCTGCAATAGTTTTAATTTCCTCGATATACCCTTTTTCGAATTTTACTAAAAATTTTGCCGCCAATCAAAAAAATAAGATCAAAAGAACGAGTGAAATCAGTATTGTTTTGACCAAAGAAAACGTTTTTTACGCCTTTCAAATTGCTTAAATTGTCTACGTGGTATATTCATCTAAGAATCGTATATATACCTTAGGGCTCGATTGGATGCAGTGATAAATTTGGAGGGTATTATTTATGGAGGGCATAAAATAATATAGGGTATGATATATGGAGGCCATGTGAACCCACATTGATGTGACTTTTATGGAGAATAGACAAAAAAGTAGTTGGTTTAGATAAAGTATTTAAAAATGAATGATAAAATAGTACTTGGTTTGAATGAAAGATAAAATGGAAGGATAAGGTTGTTTTGTAGTTAAAATGAAGGGAGAGGAGGAATGAGGTATAAGCCGTGAGAAATTTTTGGATGCCGAGCGGGTATCATGTGGCAGTACCCATTGGCAATCTCAACCGTCCAAACGTATTTTGGACGGCCCAGATTTATTCACTCTCTCTCCCCTCCCCTCCCCCACCCCATTACTCTCTCTCCTCTTTTTCTCTCTCTAATATAAGAAATCGGTGATGAAATTTTTCATCACAAAAAACATTTTCATATGGGAAAAAATCCCACTCTCTTGCTCCCACTGGATTTTAGGCCCGGGTCTCTTGAGTTTCATGCACAAACTCGGTCCAACTGCACCACACACATTTTCAATATATATTTGAAATATCTAATAAATAACATAAATGTTTAACATTAAAATATATTTCGAATGTCATTTTGGAAGCTTTAAACATTAAAATTAGCAATTTTGATAAATATAAAAGTTGTAACCTTTTGTGTTATTTTCAAACCCAATTTGAAATATCTCAATCGGAGTTCTGAGTAGAGAGTTATGTCCAAATTAGATTTGGTAATGAAATGCAACCTTCATAGATTTCGTCACCAAATGTATCCATTTTGCCAAAAGTGTGAAAAAAGAGACGAAATTATTTTTCATCGCTAAATTGTTCCTCAGAAGGTGATGAAAAATATTTTTCATCGCCTAATTGTCCCCCAAATGGTGATGAAAAAATATTTTCGTTACCAAATGGTTATCATTGATGACAAAAAATATTTTTGTCTCCTTGTTACACTTTCGACAACGAAAATATATTTTGTTGCCAAATGGGTACCTTTGGTGACGAAAATATTTTTGCCCGTCGCCAAATAGGTAAAATTTGTGACGAAATAATTTTGTCGCAAAAGTTGTCAAAACAGTGACAAATTTATTTTTTCGTCACCAAATACACTCATTTAGCGATGAAATTTGCCACTTTTTTGTTATCGAATATATATTTTCTTGTAGTGAAGTCCGGTTTTTTACAAATTAAAAGTAATTCTGTGCATATTTTTTCAAAATTCTTCGCAGCAATTTAAAGATCTTAATTTTAACAAACATTTTTCACAATTTCAAATGGAGATGCTCTTAACTTCCTTACCTTTGAGTAGCCATTGTCTGAACCTACTATTGGATGAGATGAGCCAATAGGACTGATAATCCAATTGGAGCTGGTGATCAAAAGTTTTCTGTAGAGAAGTTCAAGGATAAAGCAACCATCAACCAACATCATTTCCACATCCAGCATAACTTCTTCTGCATAGAATTTCTTTGCATAGTCTACGGAGTTCTTCATTTCAGTTACACATTCCTGTAAAAATGAGAACCTTTTTCGCTCGGATCCTTTGGCCAGTCGACAAAGTAGGTGATTCGCGTAGCTCATTTTGACTTGTTGCATAGGCGTTTGGAGGTGTTTGTCATTCTGATGAAGAGGACCGATAGCAATGAGGCGAGGGGTGTAGGCGCTTGCATTCAGCTTACGAAGCTCTTCGGGCACCCTGTAAATGCAAGCTGATGAGAACAAGGATTCGACTTTCTGGGCACCTTCATAGAGTTTCGCACTGATGGTCGATGTTAGGCACTGAATATCCTCCTTACAGTCCTTCTCCCCCTGGCTCATTTCAGTTGGGTGGATTTCCATTTGATCAGAAATCAAGAAGTAGTTGTGATTATACTTGGTGGTAGTGTTTTGTGAAAGTGGTTTTGGATTTTTTTTCCTCTTTGGGTTTGAGCTAAAAATAGACCCTCTCCTGGGATATATAGATGGCTAACACTCATAGTTCAATGGGTGCACTCTGCTATTTACCCAAAAAACTGTCTTGGGGCCCACTCGAAATGAATTTCGTCATTAAAGTTCTCGAAACTTCTTCTCAATAAGTCTTTTCATTTTAACTAGGGTATTTTTTTCCGGTATTTTTTTTATTAATCTTTAAAAAGATTACAAAGATTAAACAGATCTCGGGTACACCGACATATGCTACTTAGAACCCCAAACGCCAATGAAGGCAATACGGTCTCTATAGCAAGACTCAAAAAAAATGGATTCCTTGTAAAGGATGACATTGAAAAAAAATTGAAAAGTCGAAATATTTTTATACTAAAATTGAAAGGTAAAGGACCAAAATTAATTTTTGGTCAAAGTCGAAAGGATATAAAAGAAATTTTTCCTCCAATTTATTAAGGAAATATCATTATTGTATACATTTTTCATATCATTACATTTTTACTCACTAACTTTTTAAAATAGAATCTACTTTTAAGGGAAAAATAAAAAATTTACCAACTTTTACCTGCTAACTTTACAAAATGAATATTTATTAAGAAACAGCCAAAAATAAAATACTGAATTCTAAAAATGCGACGGAGGAAATACTATTTTGTACAGAAAAAATGATTCAAACCTGTTGTCAATGATTGAAGAATATAAAAACTACCCATTTTCCCTGTTTGATGTGAATAATTTGTGTGATTGTGTGAGTGGTTTGTGTGATTGTTTAATTAATTGTTTTCCATCGTCTGTTAGCTTTTTTGATTTTATCGATAAATGGATGTCTGCCAATATTGAGGGGAATTGGGAATGGTGCTACGTTGTGCTGTGCATGGCACCATGTTGTGGATCTCTGAGCAGTTGAATTGTGCATTCGATGTATCGGATCTCATTTCAGTAATGAACGGCTCTCAATATTTGATTATTGAGATAAGATCCAAACCGTCAAATACACGATCTGATGGGTCAAAGGTGCACAACACAGTACTATGCACCTCACGCACCAAGATTTAGCAATCAGGCTCCAATACAACCAAATTATTGTGTCCCCATTGTGCTTTTTGAAAAGTCATTCAATTATTATGGAGCAAATTTCACTGACCTCCCCTGAGGTTTCTGACACCGACAGATACC